>JANTPZ010002074.1:0-23789 GCA_025593235.1 Vachellia pachyceras | reverse complement strand
CGGGTTCGGGTTGGGTCGGGGCCTTGGGTTTGGCCTGTGTCTTGGGTTAGGGTAGCCCCCACCACATGAGCCGCATGCAGTGACAAGCGAGAAGAAGAGGAGGTTGAGAACAAGGAAAAGAGCGAAAGAGGAAGTTTTGGAAGCCATATGGAACTGAAGAAGTTAAGAAGAACCCTAAGAACTTGTAGTAAGAAGACTGTTTGTGAAGATGGAGTTATTTGAAACGATGGTTGGGTTTATATAGTGAGGGTATGACGCGAAGAATAATATTAAAAAAATATTTTTTTTGAAACGTAAAATTAGGGCATCACCAAGAAGTCCATTTATTTTAAGGAAACCATGTGTGAACTAAGAACTTTTAGCTGGCACAGGAAGCTGATAATTTGGCAGAAATTTGGATGTTTGTGAGGTCCATCTATGGATCCATTTATATTTTGTGTCCCTCGTTTCTTACGTAAAGACTCAATACATCTCAAATTATATATTCGATCTGAATTTCTGTTTATTACACTTTTAAACTTCTATGCTTTCGGATATAAATTAGTTGCAAATATATATATATATATATATATTCAAACTTAGTAGAGGGTTTTTGGATAATATGAATCATATCATCCACGATTACTTTTTCGTTGATGTGTCTCGTTAACTTTCTACAGCCAATTTGGTGCAATACTTATCTTTGTCAATGAGAAAAGGAAAGCACTTATTGCGGAAGGACACGAAAGCCTCCTTTGGAACAGAGCCCTCTTGTTTGACATTAGGATCCTCCACTATAGCAACTATGAAAATTAATGATGAGTAGTACTGTAGAATTGTGAGTTTGTTGTGTGTGTGTTCATAATTTTTTTGCACATGGTTATTGATTTTTAGTATTATTGAAACTCGTGGTACGCTGCTAAAGAAGATGAATTTGAGACCTACAGAGTACTTAATTCAGCAGTGGACCAACCTGATCATAAAGTGTTGGTCATGATTAGTAGGTTGCTTAAATTTCTAGTAATGTAATTCGGAAAAAAAAAACATAACATTGAAACCCATAGGGCACTTGATCTGGTAGGCAACCAATTGGTAAAGTGGAATAATGGCTAAATTTTGATTCCCACCTTGTTAAGAAAGACCCATAGACAAAATATTTTGATTGTAAAACCTCGATTTGACTAAGTTGGTCATTCAAATATATGGTAATATAGTTCAGAAAGAGCGTCACACACACTTATATATATATGTATCCTATGATTCAAAGGCTTCACAAAGAAGAAGATGATGATGAAATTGAGGAGTGTGGGTAATATTATATATTGAATCCTTCAATTGAATATAGTTACCAACAAGAAGATACGAAGAAAACAAAAACCCTCCAATATAGTTAAAGTTAATCCTTTGGTCGCTATTTGGTGAGAACGAATTAAGATATTGTTTATTTCACTCTCCCATATCATCTTAATAGCTTTTGTGTTGCGTTCCTATTTGGTGATCGTTAATATAGTGTTAATTCATCATCTTAATATGACTTACATTGTGTTGTGTAATTAACGACAAAAGCAAATCTCTCTGTGACTGAATTAAAATAATTATGAATAGACTTGGATGAAAATATAGCTTCACGAGCGATTTTTTGACGCTTATTTTACTTTAAATTACTGAGTTCGATTTTTATAAAACAAGGAAATTAAACTAACTAATAATTCAGGAACTTACAGTTGAGCCAGCTACACAAACCCAAGAGTTCCACGTGCATTTGGTACTTGTCAAGAACTTATTTCTAGTACAATGTATAATCACAATCATTTGTGATTATCGTTAATTAATTAATAGTTAATAATGCTGAAAAAGAGTCACGGGCTTCATCTACGATGGGGTCCACCAAAACCTTGTTCTGCTGATGGGTGTCGAAGGCTCTTGGAACCAGTGTGCTCTCAGCTTTAACTTTTCCCCCCTTTTTTCTTCCTTTTAAATATTTCTAGCAAGGCGTGGAGCCATCCAAAACCCACCCATATAATAAATTGATTGAATGTAGTAATATCGTGCCCGATTAGGAACACGGTAAAGAAGTACTTTTAAGTAAATCGAGATAAATATGTGAAAGAGATTATCTCATTTTACAGAAAAACACTATTAAACGTGTATTTAACTTTTCTGAACGTTCCGTCAAATAAACCAATTTTTAATGGAGATCTCTAGATCACAAACAACAAAGGTGGATCCATCACAACCACTTGATTCAAAAATGATTTCTTTCTCATCAAATTGCATCTAAAATATTTCAAAAAAATATTTTTTCATTAGGTTTTGATGAGTATATAAATATTCAGATTCTATAGAAAGATTTGCTTATATTTGGTACACGTTAATTCTAAAAACATGATTATTTCGAAGGAGATGGTTCATGTCCCTGGTAAACAAATTGCTTCCAAAATGTCATTTCAAACAAGGTCCTTTTCGTGACTACCTACCGGTGGTTTTCCATTAGAAATCGGTTGACTCTTATTTTCAGTATGGTCCACATATTTGATATATCAATGTTACTATACAAATATCGATCAATATAAAATATGAAATTCGTGCAAATCATACACTTCTTTCATCTATTTTTTAATATAATATTTAGTTAACTAATTTGAGAAGATTAAAGAAGTTAAATAAACTAATTTAAATTATTTGTATTTAATATTTTTAAACTAATTTTTCTAACTTAGACTAAAATAAAATATAATAATACGCAGAGGATCACGTAATATATACTAAATTTAAGTAATTTATTTAGTTTTCATAATCTACACAATTTAATTAATTGAGTCTTATATTGAAGATACGAGGTAGTATAACATAGATATCCCATCTATCACACATACAAAAAAAATAGTCTTATGATATATAAGGTTTATAGTAAGTTTCATTATTTATTTGTGTTTTAATTTTGTTATCTATCCATTAAACTTTGTTTAATGTGTGTAGGAGTTTGTAGAGAAACCATTTTTCTTATTTTATTGAAAAAAATTCTTCTTCCAAGTCACTAATGCTGGAGGATAAAAAAAATACCAAAAGGAGTTCTGACATATCAAAGATTAAACCTTCACTTAGAAAGGTGTACACACTTATTATCGATAATGCATTGAATTGAATAGAATTCTTGCCTTTCTTGATGGTTACGGAGAGGAAACGGTTACGGAGGCAGCTGCACAGAAGGTGCGGAGAGCGAGCACGGCGTCGCCCACTGCGGCGGTCGGAAAAAGAGTGTCCTCGGCACGACGTCCAAGTGCGAGGTAAGGTGAGACTGCGAGAGATGGAGAGAGGAGGGTCGTTGGAGGACTATCCTTCGGCGGAAGAGGAGCGAGAAGGCAAAGAAAGAGGAAAGAAGAAAATAAGAAATCATTCACAGGGATTCTCTGGAAGTACATCGAATCTGCCGAGAGTGGAGGAATGGATGAGGAAGGAGGGAAAAGAAGGAGAAGAGAAACGAGAGCAAATGTCTTACCGAGACTCCCTGCTGGCAAGAATGAAATGGAAGGAGAGCTGGTTCGTCAACATGGAGGAGGAGGATGAAGGAGATCAAGCTGCCTTCGGAACGGGGGTGGATTTTAACAACATTCTAGATCCACACACAGGTATTACTGTGGACCTCTCTGATCCCTTATGCCCCAAATTTTCCCTTGACAATATGGAACGAGAAAGACTGTACAAACCCTTCAAAAAATCCCTAATAGTTAAACTACTAGGGAAGACAACCAGCTATGGGTTCCTGGAAACAAAACTGAGACAGATATGGGCTCGGAAATGGGAGATCAACTTGGGAGATTTGGAGAATGATTACTTCATAGTCACATTTGAGGACACTGATGATTATCGGAGAGCACTAATAGGGGGACCCTAGGTCATCTCTGACTGCTACCTGAGCACCATGAGATGGAGGCCGGCTTTTAACCCAAAGAAGGAAACGATTGATAGAATTACTGCTTTATTAGACTGCCAGGAATAGATGCGGAATTTTTTGACAAGAAGATACTATATAATATTGCAAACTCGATCGGCAAAGTCCTGAGACTGGACGTACACACAGCCAATCGTGGGAGGAACAAATTCACGAGAATCTACGTCGAACTGGATCTAACCAAACCGCTAGTGCCACATTATATGATAGATGGAGAACTGAAGTACGTAGAATATGAGAGCTTACATGCGTTGTGCCTAAACTGTGGGATGTATGGCCACTATAAAGACAAATGCGAGAAGGAAATAATTGCCCAGGAGAATCCGAAGGTCAACACGACAAGCAATTCCAAATGTAACGGAGTGGCAGTAACAACTGAGAAAGAACAGGGAGAGCCTAGAGAAGGACCATGGAAGATTGTTCAACGCACAAGGCGCCAAGGATAGAGGAGGATGTGGAATGGTGCAATGCAAACACCCTCCCGCTTTGCTGTTTTGGAGACAGAGGAGGAACAAATGGAAAGCAGCAAAGAGAATGGAAAGGAAGATAATGTGATTGGTACCGTGGAGAGAAAATTCATAAAGAAAAGGGAGAAAGTGGATAGAAGTACGAATACCACGGTCCCACTACGGAACATTACAAACACAGCCCGTACGGAGCAGACAGAGAGACCCCCACAGGGCGGATTGGAGAGTATGGGTCAGGAAAAAACATAGAAGGCCTACCCAAAGAACAAACCAATGAAGAAATGATGATAGACAAAAGAAACGAAGTAAATAAGGAACTGAAGCAAAGATACAGCACCCATAGGGCGACAGTGGAGGAAATGGGACAATACTATGGGGATGACATGATGAATGTTGATGACTCAAAAGCAGGCAGCCTTGAGTGGAGTAATAGGGGTGAAATAGGAAACACATGGGATGGGGACAATACAGCTGTAGCCACGAATGCGAATGGGACAGATGAGGCCAAAAATCAGCCTTGCCAATGTTGAAGTATATATAATATGGAACTGCAGAGGGGTTGCAAGTAAAGGGTTTGCAGCAGCCCTAAGAAATCTAATGAATACCCAAAAACCAAATTTTGTTGTATTGCTAGAGCCCCGGATAAGTGGGACCAGAGCAAAGAGAACAATACGGACACTAGGCTTCACCTATTACGAATTAGTAGAAGCTGAGGGATTTGGAGGAGGGATCTGGATGATGTGGAGGGATGCACAATTGAAGGTTGAGGTATTGGAGAAACATACTCAATTTATGTACTGCAAAGTAACAACAGGCCAGGATCAAGCATGGAATTTTACAGCAGTTTATGCTAGTCTGCATGAAAGTCAAAGATGAGAACTATGGAGTAACTTGGGAAATGTCGCAGACAGAATGAGAGGCCCATGGATGGTTGCAGGTGACTGGAATGAAATTTGCAGCCCCACAGAGCAAAGAGGAGGAGGTAGGATCAACGAAAGACGATGTAGAAACTTCAGAGACTGGATTGAAGAAAAAAGGCTCATAGACATGGAAACAAAGGCCCCTTCTACACATGGAAAAGGCCCAAATGGCAAGGACAAGAGAGAGTCTTTGAAAGATTGGATCGGTGCCTATGCAATATGGAGTAGCAGAACATCTTCCCAGATGCAGTAATCAAGACTGGTATAAGGGTAAATTCAGATCACAACCCCCTTATAATAGATACTTCCCCAATGACCCCAACAAGTAGGAAGAGGCCATTTCGTTTCGAAGCAGCCTGGCTGAACCACGAGATGTTTGGTGCATTCCTAGCAGAGCATTGGGAGAAAGGAGTGGATGCTAGTAGAAATTTAAAGGAGCTCGAGAATGCATTGATACGTTGGAACAAGGAGGTTTTTGGACATATAGGCTTCAGGATTAGAGGATTGAATAGAAGACTGGAAGGAATACAAAAAAGTGAAGATAGGAACACAAACCCATACCTCCACTCTCTAGAAAGAGAGCTACAATGGGAACTGATCAAGGTGATGAAACAGGAGGAACTACTATGGTAACAAAAGTCAAGGGGAGTATGGATCAAGCAAGGTGACAGAAACACTAACTATTACCATAGTAAAACACTGAGCAAAAGAAGAAGGAACAGAATTCATTGCCTTAAGAACAGCGGAGGAGGATGGGAAGAAGAAGGAAAAACAATATGCAACATGTTCCAAACTTTCTACAAGGAACTGTTTGATGAAGAAGAAACTGACAGAGGCTTGTGCACAACAACACAAAAGTGGGGAACAGTTGACAGATGGACATTGACAAAGAATGGAAGGCAACTAGAATATGAGGAGATTAGGAGAGCGTTTTTCGACATTGGGGGGATTTAAAGCTCCTAGGGAGGATGGCTACACAGCCATCTTCTACCATAAAAATTGGGATACCATAAGAGAGGAGGTAACGAAGCAAATTCGAGACATGTGGCAGTATCTCGAGAAAATCGCGGCAGTTAACAGAACACTTTTAGTGCTAATTCCTAAAAACGACAAACCAGAATTGGTTACACATTTCAGACCAATTGCACTATGTAACGTGCTGTACAAAGGGCTGACAAAGATATTGGTGAGAAGATTGAAGCCTCTATTAGACAAGTTGGTTTCTCCCTACCAGGCCAGTTTCGTACCTGGAAGAAATATATAGGATAACATCATCATAGCTAAGGAAATAGCACACACAATGGGGGAAATGAAGGGGAAGAGGGGATACATGACCATCAAGATAGACCTAGAGAAAGCGTACGACATGCTAAATTGGAAGTTTGTAAGAAGGGTCTTAGAGGAAATTGAAATTCCTGGAAACATAATAAATATCATTTGGCACTGCATTCACACAATGGAAATGAGGCTAATATGGAATGGAGAAATACATGAGGGGTTCAGACCCACGAGAGGAATACGCTAAGGGGACCCCCTATCACCCTACCTATTTGTGTTGGCCATGGAAAAACTATCCCACATAGTGGCTGACTCAGTTAGCAACAGGCGGTGGAGACCTATCAGGTTAGGGCGTAAAGGGGTAACAATCTCACATCTTCTTTTTGCAGATGATCTCCTTTTATTTTGTGAAGCAAATGAGGTACAAATGAGCTATATGCTGGAGTGTATGGACACATTCGGAAGCTTGTCAGGACAGAAGATCAATGTTCAGAAGACAAATATCTTCTTCTCCAAAAATGTGCCAAGGGACAAGCAGAATACTATGCAGAAAAAGAAGGAGCTCGACAGGTATTTGGGTGCCCAAATCACTCAAGGTAGGAATTCGAGAGCTAAATTCCAGGATTTAATTGATAGGGTCCAGAGGAAACTAAGTGGCTGGAAAGTTCAGACACTAGCACTAGCAGGAAGACTAAGACTGGTGCAATCTATCACCTCCCAAATAGCCAACTATCGGATGCAGCATGACTATGTGCCAACTGGTGTATGCAATGAGATAGAGAGGATGCAGAAAAATTTTATATGGGGCTCAGAAGATGAGGGTACATGCAATTGGCTGGGATAGAATTTGCAAGCCGAAGAGTGAAGGAGGCTTCGGCATTAGAAGCATGAAGACAATGAACGAGGCACTAATAGGAAAGGTGGGATGGAACCTGCTCTCAAAACCATCCAACCTATGTTCCAAGGTGTTGAAGGCAAAATATGGCAGAGGAGCAGACCTGCGTAGAGAGTGCTATGCAAAAAAAAAAACTGATTCCCTACTGGGGAGGAAGACAGCAACATTATGGCCAGATCTCATGAGGGGAGTGGCATGGGAAGTAAGAAACGGGAAGAATGTTAAGCTATGGAAAGATGAATGGCTGAGAGGAGAATGGAGCTTGGAAGAACGTTTCCTAGGAGGAGAGCAAGCAATTAACACGAGTATGAGAGTGAGAGATGCTGTGGGAAGCAATGGGGATTGGAATTGGGAATGGTTAAGAAGTAACCTCCCAGCGGAGGTACTGTTGAAAATTCAAGCCATACGCCCTTCAAGAGAGGAAGAGGGAGAGGATAGAATGGTGTGGAAAGGAGGCAGCGAAGGAAAATACACAGTAGCTGAGATGTACAGGTGGAAAAGGGCTGAAGAAAACTCAAACAAAAATCAGGTCTGGGAGAAAATATGGAAACTTAAGGTTACCAGAAGAATACAGGTATTCCTTTGGATAGTCACACATGACAGACTCCTAACAGCCCAGAGAAGAAATAAGCTAATGGGAGGTGACCCGACATGTGAAAGCTGTGGTAATACAGAAGAAGATACAATGCACGTACTAAGAGATTGCCCTTTGGCACAGAACGTATGGCATGAATTAACAACAACTGAAATAAGTGACAGTTTCTCCTCGAGACAATGAAGTGAATGGATCCTAGACAACATTAAGAATGGGGACAAATGGAGTGCAACTTTTATCACATGCTGCTGGTGGCTGTGGAGATGGAGAAACCTCATATTATTCGAGCAAGGTTTCATCATGCCAGCAAGCCCAGTGAGAGTAATAGAGGATTATGTACAAAAATGCAATGCAGCCCTGATGGAATTTGATGTACAGGGCATACGTAAATCTGTCAAGCATGTCAAATGAAATTTCCCCCCAGAGGGGTGGGTAAAACTTAACTTTGATGGATCAGTAAGGGGAAATCTGGGGCCGGTAGGATGTGGTGGAGTTATCCGGGGGGATGATGGAAGATGGATGAAAGGCTTTAAGAAGAAAATCGGCATATGTGGAGCTATCGAGGCGGAGCTTTGGGGAGCAGTTCATGGAATATGCCTAGCTCAGGAAATGGGCATCACTAAGCTGGTAGTGGAAGGAGACTCCATTACAGCAGTCAATATACTACACGAAGCATGGAAGGAGAAGGAGACGCAGAATAGGATAGCGAACCATTGGCTCTGTAGATGCCACACCAGCATGCAGATCCTATTCAGACACACATATAGAGAAGGAAATTTAGTTGCAAACCATCTAGCTAATATGAATTTAGGAGATAATTTTGAAATATGTATCATGGATACGCCCCCACAACAAGCGAGGCACATACTATACCTAGACTTTGTAGGCTATGCAACGCCACGAATTGTGAGCGTGACTCAATAAGATTGGGCTATAAGCCCCATTTTTTACCCAAAAAAAAATACCAAAAGGTTGCAATAGAAATGTTAATCACATTAATTTACTAATAAGATGAAGATAAAGGAGGGTGATCTAATCATATTTTATCAAATCAATTTATAGTATTTTAGGGGATTTTAGTGCTATTCTTGGATCTTTATTGAATTTAATTGCATTAATTATGATTAAAGGCAATTACATGAAATTAGAACCCATTAAAGGTAAAATGGTCACACTTTTATCATTTTATTAAGTAATTGATTTTTATGACATTTAATGCTACTCAACGTTAATTTTCATTGTAGGTATCCTTGTAAGAAATTGAAACTAGAAGATAAATTCAAGAAAAATGTATTTCATATCCGAATTTTTTAAATGGCATAGAAGGACCCGAGTTTCTGAAATGTCAGTGAAGGACCAGAACTAATTAATGCAGATCCGAATTTCAAAAATGACCGTGAGAGACCCCATTTCGTTTTGCTGCGTTTTAGGCCTAAAAATATGATTTGACCTAAGATCCATGGAGCACCGATTCACCCAAGGAAAATGGACTTGATACTAAAGAAAATAACCAAATTGGCCGGAAAAAGAGGGAAGAGGAGATAGGGGAGAACCACAATACGCACCCATCATTTCTTCATTTTCAGCTTTCATCTCCACCGATCCAACAGATACCCACTTCACAACCATTAGCCAGCGGCGGTTTCCATACTTGAGAGGTTTTTCTTCTCCCATTTTTCATCCTCCCTCAAGGAGACGCAGTCTCCTTTCCTCCACCGATTACCATTATCACCATTTCCATCTTTTTCATTACCTTCAGTTTTCATCTCCAACTCTTCTTTTTTTTTTCCTTCACTTCTTCCACTGTTCAGTTGCATCTTCGACCTTCTGAGTTTTTCTCCTTGGAAGCACTCAACAAAACGTTTATTGCAGCATCATTCATGGGAAAACGTGCCTAACTCTCAGCAGTTCTTCAATTCAACATCAATGACAATAGCTTGGATCTTTAAAAGAGAGTTTTGATTACTTTAATTTTCTGTCCAATAATTATTTAACAATTCCTATGTTTTAGAATAGTTTTTATGATTATTGGAAAACATTTGTGTTGTTTAATCTGATTATATTTATGAATTATTGTGGCTAGATTATTGTACATTTAGGATTTGATATTAAGCTAATATAGCTTTGATTTCAATTATAATATTGTGATTATAACATTTGTATTGACATTAGAGTAAATATATTGTGATTTTCTAATGTGGTTTGAAATCTTGGATCATACTATCTCTTACTAGTTTTATTTCTGCTATTTTGCATTTAATAGTTACAATTAAGCATCGGTTTTTAGCATCCTTAATTCCATTTTACTATTATGATTGCAATTAGTAAGTTGGAATTTTGAAAAATATTTTGTGGTAATCCGAGGAGGCTTAATTGTTGGATTAAAAGTTTAATTATAATTCTTAATTCATTGCTTTAACTTTCATATTTATTGAAACGAGAATTGCATGTGTTGTTGAGTTGGAGATTGGTTACTATTATTGTTTATTTATATGTTTCTTTTTTTTTATTTTTTTTCCTTCCTTCATTTTTAATCATCTTTATATAAAAATATAAAGAAAAGTATTTTAATTTCAGTTTAATTCATAACATTTAGTTAGCAATTCCTCAAATTACTTTTTTTTAGACTTCTTGCATTTATATACTATGATTTAATTTCGTTTTTTTGGCTTCTCAAAAAGAATATAACTCAAATTGTAACTATATTTTATTAATTCAGTTAATTTTTGAAGTTGATGTAACAGGAACTAACGGTCGGTTATTTAGAGGGATGAACCAGACAAAGTAAAAGAACAATCTGGAATATGGAGGATTGTTTTCCTTATTTTTGTCGGGCGTACATTATTTTCTCAATTTATGAAGTTGGTGACACTGTTGAAGGAATGATATATAGATACTTCTCTTACCCCTAACGGGGTTTACAAAATTCAGAATCTTAAAACTGGGCTTTTTAAAAAAAAAATCATTTTCTTTCATTTGACCGATTAAAATTTGGCTTTGAAACAAAAGCATTGGACTTTTCACTACTTTTTATCATTTAATGAAAACTTAGTTGATTTGTTTTTTACTAGGATGAGGGTATAGGCATAGTTAATTATTAGGGAAGCCTCAATTTAAATTAATATCAACTAAGAAAGAAGCTCAAATTTTCTTAATTTGGAGGATCAATATTGAACTGCATCTAGACAAAGACAAGCTAGCATGATTGCTCCAAATTAAGAAATCTTAAAATTTTGTTTTAACATGAAGGGGGTTACTTATATTAATTGACTGGTTATATACAGTCCACCGCCAATGAATTAGGTCAATATATGGAATTATACAATATTAGATTAACTCAGCCAAAAGTCGTTAATTATGTTTTTTTTAGTGAAGAAGTAACAATCTTGGTCATGCAAAAACGAATTTAAACGTTTTCAAAGAAAAAAAGAATGTGCACGTTTATATGAATTTAACAATGGGTAAAATTGAAAACTTTCCTTGAAAATTTTCGCTTATGAATAATATTTTTCTAAATGTTTTTTTTCAATGTTATTCTGAAAGTTCCAAAATATTGCAATGCTATTTATTTTATTAAAAAACTAAAATTGAACGTTAATATTTTTAGCAGTAATAGGCAACATTATTTTATTCAAACACTTTTAGAGCAACCTTCAAACAAAAAAAGTTTCCGAAACAACATTACTCTTAGGTCTTGTTTGGAAGCTATTTTGAAAATAGCTTTTACAGATTCCGAGATAAAACATAGGTTTTGGATAATAGGTGTGTTTGGAAAGTCCGTTGGGAGAAAGGTGTTTACAGATTTCGAGGTATTTTACGGATTTCAAGATGGTTTTATGGATTTCAAGATGGTTTTAATAAATTTCAAAATGGTTTTTACAGATTTCGAGATGGTTTTATAGATTTTGAAAAATAGCTTTTACAGATTCCGAAGCAAAACCTAAGTTTTGAAAAGTAATTTATGTTTGGGAAGTTATTAACTTATATGGATTTCGAGGTAAAAAAGTTGGTATGAAAGATGAAAGAAAGAATGAAAAGTAGGAAATATGAAAGAGAAGAAAGAAAAAGTAGGAGAGAGGAAAGAGAAAGAAAGAAAAAGTACGAGAGAGAGAAGAGAAATAAGGGAAAAAGTAGGAAAAAGAGAAAACCTAGGTTTCAAACCTACGTTTTATAACCAAAATTACTTTTCTGAAAATTTTTTTTTCTTGGATCAAACCTAGGTTTTGGAGTGAAATCTAGGTTTCAAGAAGATGATGGAAACAAGCCCTTAATCAATCGAAAACTTTACATGCTTTTTTGGTTCAAGAGAAGCAAGAGTCTTAAAATTAAAGAGGAAGAAAAAAAAAGTAGTGTGAAGACCCTCTTTTGTTAATTTATTTAAACTAACAGATTGCATTCTATAGGTATAACTTGAAGTTTGATCTTCCAATTCATTATAAGAAATCTGTTGATCTCCAATAGAGTTATAGATGTATCCTTTGACTTAGTCACATATAAGAGTGTATCTATTAGTACTTGTTTGGAAAACCTTAGAAAATATTTAAAAAAGTATTTTTATATAAATAAAGATAAAACACATTTTATATACTTATCTTAACACCATAAAATTACTTAAAATAAGTTAATTCAGCCCATTCCCCATCTTCATATATACAACAAGGACCAATTTAGGGCGAAAAATCAGCAATCCAATTACCCTGATAGTCCCTATGAACGCCATCACAAGCTGCCTTTTGATTCGAAGCAGACTTTGCACCATCAACATTCGCATTTGGTATTATCTTCGATTCTTAATATAAGAGCATGTTGACTACTTCTTTAAAAGATGAAAAATCTAAATAAATTACATAATTATAACTATAGTCTAAAAAACTTATATCATTATATTATATATCTATTTATAAGGTAAATTAACTTGAAAAAATTATAAATTTATAAGTTAATTAACTTGAAAAATTATAAATATATTAGTCTCTTAAAATATGAAAAAATAAGGAAAAAAAATTATACATTCTATTCAATTTTTAAGTGGGCCAGGCCCAGCTTACCATCTAGAGAAGGGAAGCCCAAATCTAAATAGTGCCTCAGATGCACCAGAAGCATTAAGCCCAATGTGTGCAGTAAGTTCAACGATTGGATCCAAAATAACCAGAGGTTTTCCCCTTAACTAAAATTCTTTACCCAAGGTAATGGATCTAATAGAAGGGTTTTGGTATGTCAAAACGTATCAAACCATTTCTCAAATCAAGGGTTGAGCAAAAAAACCCAGCTCACCCAACCCGCCCGCAGCCCATCACTATTTAGCCCGTTAAAACCTGTCGGTTTGAACCCGTGACGGGTCGGTCCAAAACGGGCGAGTGTTAAGTTTAACGGGGTGTGGTATGGGTTCACCCAAGGGGTGCCCATACCCCGCCCATATTACTACTACCCATTAATAAAAAAAAGCTACTGACTGGACATTAGACACGGGACAAGGACAGAGTGAGGTAGAGACAAGCCAGTGGACAGCACACGAACCCACAGTACTTATTCAATTTAAATGAGTTATCGTTCAGGTCTGTTCAGCCCTTCACAGCTTCACTTCATGCCTTCTTCCTTCTGACCTTCACTTCAAGCCTTCACGGATCACGTTAGCCAGCGTCGTCGCCTCCTTTATCGACTACTTGTCGTCTCTCACTCAGTCTCTAAGTCTCAGTCGATGTCGCCTCCCTCAGTCACCATCGCATCCCTCTCACGGATCACGGTTCACTTCAGACTTCAGCGTCAGCCAGCACCGTCGTCTCCTCTGTCGGCTACTCGTCATCTCTCACTCAGTCTCAATCGTCGTCGCCTCACCTCAATTGCTCGAACTCAAAGGTCCAAGCTGCAGCCTTCGACTTGACTCGATTCTAGCTATTCAGCTCTACCCTTGTGCTCTACTTCTGTGAGTATGAGATTGACTATGAAATACTGATTAAAATACTCAACACTAGCTGATTAAATGTTTAGTTGTCTCATTCTTACTTTTATTCAAGCGACTTTGAGCTTGAATTGTAAGAGAAGCAGTTGATACTTGGTGGCTTTTCATTTAAATTGCTCCTGCTTGGATTATTTGGATCATGCCTACAGGTTGCTGTTTTGGGGGGTTACACGAGAAACCTGTTACCCATGTTGCCCTGCCCGTTTATACACGTACCTATAGGCATGGGTCTAAACAGGTTGCCCCATGGGTACGGGTGACCCGTACCCCTGGGGTCCCTAACAAGCGAGTTGCCTTCCAAGGCAGCCCCGCCCACCTATTGCACACCCATACTCAAATCCTTATTATGATGGGTGTCTACACTTGGTGTATCGAATATGATTGTGTCCCGTGCAACAATACATATGTCTAGCAAAAATAATTTCTTTACCCATATTGCCCACTTTCTTGGTAAAGAGAGATATTTTCTTTTTTACTTAGGCACGTAAATCCCATATGGAAAGTAATCATGTTGGAGGTATTTGGGCATCTCTCTCAGTGATGATTTGAACTTTGATTATCTTTGTTGGTAGGGACTAATTTCTTCTGCAGGATCCAACTCCTATCGGTGAAAAAAAATTAATTTTTTATTCCATGCTGGTTAGTTTGTAATTTATGGTAAGAAAATCCACTCACCCTTTTCTTACAAAAAAAAAATTAGATGAATTGGGTTTTGGTGGCTCAATAAGGTTAAAGCATGCATCTATCGTCAGAAAGTATTTACAAAGATATTCACAAGTCACTCTCGATCAAGATTCTCTTGTATCATATGAAATTAACCCAATATGATGTCAAACATCTCCAATTAATTAGCATTTTACCTGTATTCTATTTTCTCTGCTTGTTAACTTTAATAGTATGTAATTATTATGCTTCTAACAGTCATAGTCATATTTCTTCTGTAAAAAAATATTTAAATTGGTAGGCACATTAATGCTTTGTCCACGTCAATTGTTGTATAAGAAGTACTTTGCCTGTTAATTCTTGGCTAGCTGGGTTTCCTCCATATCCATGGATCTAATCAATTCAATTAGGTAAAGGAATTATATTCATATCCATAATCACCCGTACATTCAAATATAAATTAATCTTGTGTAATTAATTTATGAAGGTAGCCCATATCCAATCTCATAATGCCATAAAAACCATTTTAAAAATAAAATATGTGCTTTACTGTATGGAAATACCCAACAGCACATTGAGTTACCGTCACATAATGAAAACAGCGTAGCCAGCCATGCCCGTGTGCATACCTCCACTCTTTAATACAAACCCATTGGATAAATTTGGAGAATGTAAAGAAAGTAACTAAATTATTGTACTATCATCAATCCTTAATATAATAGCAGGTTATCATCAATCCTTAATATAATAGCAGGTTAATTTATGTTGAGACGATTAAGGAAAATGAATAAATTACCATAGAATATTTATATTTATTATTATTTTTTAAATTAATTTGTCGGATATGACTAATAAATTGATGTATAATCCAATAATATACAAATAAATACTTTTACTCCTTATATTTAGTTTCATTAATTTTTCAAATAAAGTCATCTGGCTTTTATATTAATGTTCAGATGGAGTATTTTTTATGTTTCTTCAAACTAATTTACCAAACTTATAAACTGATACACATAAATGTTTTAAAGATCAGGTGCATTTATTATATTTAAGTAATTTATTGAATTTTATTAATAATGTTAAATTACTTAACTGAATCTTATATCAAACGCTTGATTGGGCCTCTATATTATTCCATTACTTGAGTCGAAGCAATGTCCCTGAAATCCATTTCGGAGCATTTGTCCTCTGCCCCTCGTACCTGGCGCTAAACTTGGATCTTGGAACGCCTGGCTCTGATTCTGGTTCTGAATTTGTTCGTTATCATCCTCTACATGATTTGCCACGTACCTTATATACAGCAGGATCGAGAGAGAATGAGTTTAATTCTGATGAGCGATATTCCTCCGCTCATTTTCTACAAATAACCCAAATCAGGTAAAAAGAATTAGAGGTTAAAATTAGTTAAAAATGATGAATATATTATATATAACTTTAAAATTAGTTAAAAATGATGAATATTATATATATATATATATAACTTTTTTAAATATACTCTTATTTTATTTATGAAGATGATTAATGTGAGAAAAGGAATTGGGGGAAAGATGAAAGAGACGTGCAATTAACTGCAGGGTAATAAAAGAAAAGTGCAATAAATTTATAAACAAAGTAAAATTGTTGGTTATATATAGGATTAAAGTTATCAAACTTACGAGTTTAAATAAACTTATTGTGACATTCATATAAACTCGGATTGTCAACTTTAAAAGTTCACTTTTATCATTAATAACTTTTAAAAATATGTAATTAAATAATTAAAATATACAATATTGACAATATCTGAATTAAATATATTTGAAAGTCAAATAATTGAAACTAGATCTAGCCATTAGCATCAACAGTTTCATTTACTCAACAATTTTTTATTTAATTTATATATAAAGTCACTAATCATAATCTAATTCAAAATATCAGCATGAGTTTAAGATTAAGTTAACACAATTTTATAAGGTAGAAATGTAAAAATGATAAACTAATGAATTTTACTGAATTTATTGTTAGTACATAAAACAGAAAGACCAGTTATATCCATGAGAGAGAATGTTAGGAGTACATAAAACAGAAAAGAGTATATTAGTTCATATTCTTAGTACTTGAACCATTGAATTGTTGATAAACGTATATATAGGTTTCGAAGATTGGCATAAAGTTTCCCAGTTGAGATTGATCGAGCAATCGACTAAGATTTCATAAATAGGGAGCTAATAGGGCATGGGCAGACGTTAGCCTACCTTTTAGCAGCACTCTCATCTAATGGCTTCTTTTCTTAACTTAGTCTAATTGCTTTTGATAAACAAATTCTATCATCAAGTATTTAATCGTGTTTTAAGAGCTCGAACTCAACATTTTTAATTAATGTAGCACAACTTCTTATCAGTCACATGCATGCATCCATCTGAGGAAAAACAAGTGATAAAAATGGGGATCATATTTTTTATTTTTCATTTTTTAATTTTATAAAAATATTATAATTAGTTAAAAATACACTAAAGAAAGAAAATTTTCTTTGTTCTGATCATTAGCCTTATGGGCCTGCTTCTGTGACCCTTTTATTATCTAAAAAAACAGAAATTTTATGTTAGTTGGATTGAAGGGTCAACAAAGCTAAAGCATACTTAAAAGATGTCCCGGTGGAAATATCACATGCTGTCGGACTACCATTAATAGTGGAAATCTCACAAGCTGTTTAGCTGGGAATATAATATGTAAAAAGAAGTTCACGGGAGTGCCTCGTAATCCATTGGTCGAAACTCAAATATTATTAATTTATAAAAAAAATCAAATATCATTAATTTATTATCCACAAAACATTGAAACTGACAAGCATCCATAATTTCTTCTAATTAAATAATAAATAATAATTACCTATGAAAAAATTAATTTACAATTGGAAAGTGAAAAAACCATTTCCCATTCTTTATGCTTTGCCAGCTATGGCCCCTGCGCAAGGATGACACGCACAAATTGAGAAAACCCGACGACTGCTTCGTCTTTTTTACCAATGGACGATTCTCAACAGCTAAAAACACACAAACATGTGACAACCTTAATTAATTAATAAGGTCCATCAAAACCAAGCATTATTATTATTTACCTCAAACCCCTATAAATACTCGCATCGGTAATCCCTAATCACTCCTTCATTAAGCCTATAGCTAGGTAATAAACTTGAGGGTGAAATATAATGGAGCTGTCTTCTAGATTTTCAACAATCGCTCTCTTCCTCTGCATCAACCTGCTTCTCTTCATGGCAACTTCAAGTGGTTGCTTCACATGTTCACTTCCTAAGCCAAAGTATAACCCTAACCCTAGCCCAGCCAAGAGCTGCCCCAGAGATGCACTGAAGCTAGGTGTGTGCGCAAACATTCTTAACGGACCAGTTGGTGCAGTGGTGGGGTCCCCACCAGACCACCCTTGTTGTTCGTTGCTTGATGGGCTCGTGGATCTTGAGGTTGCTGTTTGCCTTTGTACCGCCATTAAAGCTAACATCCTCGGCATTAACATTAACATCCCTATCTCCCTCAGCTTGCTTCTCAATGCCTGCGAGAAGAACCCTCCCAAAGATTTCCAATGTTAAGCTAAGCCTCCGACGATGGCAACGACGAAGATGATAATTTCTTTTAAGAGCATTAGGTTACGTTCTTTTGTTTGATGGTTCTGTTTCATCAATGTTTAACTGTGTCTGCGTGTGTTTAATCTTGGCTCGGTGCTAAGTGCTTACTATTAATACCAGTGCTAATTAAACTCAGTATTTAGTAATTCTTACACTGAGGTATTGTATGTTGTTATTGTTATTAGAATTAATTGTAACTGTAATTGCAATTTCTAATTTTAGCTTTGAGTATTTGTGACATAACTTATTGCTTGAGTTGCATATATATGGTTGCTTGCTTTCTAGCTAATTGTAGTAATGATGAGATTCTCATTTATTAAACTTTATCTCTGCATGATACTGATTATAAATATATAATAATCGACTTGCAAGTTATACTTGGATTGGTATATGGTAATTTTCTTGTTCTCGTTTCCCGTCGAATGTAAATAATATAAATATATATTTCTTGTGGTTGCCAGTGAAAGATTCTTTCAAATCGGAAATTATATATTATTTATCAAACAAGTTGCATTTGAAAAACTATCACAGTTCACAAGGGAGTCAGGAACCCTAGTCACGAGTCTATGAAATGCTATGGTTGGGAGTCTTTTTTGGAGAAAGATATTTAAGCGCAAACCAAATATATACAAATAAATAATACTTTCAAAATATTTCTCAAAATGGTTTAATTTCTATAAAATTATAAGTGCTTATTTTTTAAATTAAGTGTTTTTGTATAATTATTTGTTACTGTCTTTATAATTATCATTTGATAATTTAAAATTATTACTTGATAACTTGATGTAATAGTGATATTTAGAAAGATTTTTTTTTTTTTGTAAAATTAGTTGTTACTACTTTAGTTATTGTTGTCATTTGATACTTTCAAATTGCATTCAGCATTATCTAATCCATGAACAATATTAGAATCTCTATTAGAAGATGCGAAACATTTAACTCCCAACTGTATTTTGAGAATGATTGTCTTAAATAAAAAGATATATGTACTTTAAAAAAATTAATTAGACGGTCACAAGATCCAATTTGGTTAAGCAAAGAGAAGAAACGCAAATGATTGACCTTGATCTAACATAATTTTTAAGAATTAATTAGTTATTTATAATACATGTGTATTGATTTCTCTACAATATAATTCTTAATGAATTACATTTTAACTTTCCCTCGATAAAAACCTCCTTATCATGCACAATCAATGGATATCTTGAGAAAAATCATAAATTTAGAAAGCAAAGTGGATTGATATTTTATATTCACTACCAGAAAAATCAAATTTAGCAACAGAATTAGCGACGGAAAAAGTCCAACACTAAATCCGTCGTAAAAACGAGGGTCACTAAATTTTGTGACAGACTATTCCATCGCTAATTTAACGACAGAATATTCTGTCGCTAAATTAGCGACGGAAACTGGTCGTCGCTAATTTAGTGAATTCTGTTGCAATTTTTACATACACATCCATCGTTAAATTAAGACTTCCATTGCTAAATGCCTTATATTCCATCGCTAAACGGGCAATTATGTGTTATATTCCGTCGCTGATTTTAAATATAAATTAACTGCGCATTAACAAAAAATATTTTATAAACAAATACTATTTAATCTCACAATTGATTGAAAAATTAAATTTTAAATAGTAATATTAAGTACATAGTCTCTGTAACCATAAACATACATTCTAATGTCTGATATCTTAAAGTTGAAAAATACATATAAAAGTTAAGAGCTCTAAGTAATACAATCATCGTTCAAGGATTTGGATCTGGATTCTTGGATGAATTTGCAGAACTAGCACATCGATCAGAAGTCAGGGTACCCTCACCTAAAGATTGAATAGCCCCAGGAAGGAAAGAAGCATCTAACCGCTTTTGGGACCAAGTTAATCTGCATTTGAACAAGATTATATATGATTAATAAACAGCAGGTAAGTTTCAAAATATTAGGCATTGGAGAGAGGAAAAAACAAGTTAATCAAAGTGTTAAAGTATGTTACAGATTTTCATTCCAATTGTTTTTATCAGTGAAAATATATACTACTATTACTTAAGCTTATTAACAAATAAACTTACAGTGCACCACCTCCAGCAGGGCTAACAGCTTTGGAAATTGACATATCAGTCATAGCAATGCCATCAGCTGCTCCTCTTTGTTGTTGTTCCTGTTTTTTCACGAATGGATCATGCTATTTTAGCCCCAAATCAGCCATGAAAATCCCAAAACATGGAAAGAAAAAAATTAATAAATAATGAACTGAACAAAGAAATTTTTTACCACTGCTCTGTTTTGCAGGATAAATTTCAACAAGGACAAATTCAGCAGATTGCATTTTTAAAATTTCATTTTTAAACTGGAATTGATCCATTTTTAAACTTCATCCTTCAAACCCAGACTATATGAGCAATGAAACAATCGTAAAGGAAAGGAAGAGAAGGAACCTTTCCGCCCAGATAGATCTTCTCCATGTCAACCGAAATGGAATCATTTGGCATCCCACAACCGATATTGTCTAGATAGAATATTTAACAAATCGGGTAGGAAAAGGAAAGAAAGAAAGAACTGCTAGGACGGGATCAAAAGGTTACAAAATTTGTACAAGTGCAAAGGGCATATACACATAAGAAATCTCTCACCTTTCTTTCTAAATTCTAGGGGGTAATACTTGCAAACCTAAGGAAGTCTAACTTGGCAACAAACAGAGACCATATCCGATATTTGAAAATCATGGCTAACCATTACGAAGATGTAAATGCAGTCAAATAAAAATGTAATTAAGAAAGGAATGGCATACAGATGATATATTAAATAGCATACTTGCAACATCATAAACTATAATAGCAACAGATGAGTCCCTAATGTAGCTTGGAATAAGGCTTCTAAATCTCTCATGTCCAGCCGTATCCCTGTCAACAAACATTAAAAGAAATGGCGCATATGAACAAAAATTGATAAATACCTCAATGGAATGGAATAATTCAAAAAACTGAAACTTAATATCACCTCAGACCGATCTACCAATATGTGTTCTTCTAACACTTGAAGCAAGGCCAACAATTCTAAACAAGATACAGAAAGCAACAATGTTTGCGCCAATGATGCATATTCCAAGATGCCTTATAATATTACCATCATTCAAGAATTCAATCGGTCAATCAGATTTAAAACTCATTTGCTGTCATGATAACATACTTATTGAGTGGTACGACGATAGCGAATAACTTATTCACCGAGAAGGCTCGACGATTACGGAATTTAGGGTCCTTCTCAACCCAGCGATGATGATGGCCAAGGTAGTTTGGGATTTGGTGGCTTTGAATTCTTCATCAAACTTGGGGGTTCGCTGTGCAAGGGATGAAGATTTGCGATAGGTACCTCCAAGACAAAATGCAAAATAGGATATTGAAGACGCATGGAGAGACAGCTTCAAAAACATGGAGACGAGACCAGACGAAGTGGCCGAGCTCTTGCTGTAGACGGAGTGGCCGAGCTCTGGGGGGTTAGGGCTTGGCGATTTCAAGTGGCCGAGCTCTTGTGCAGTTAGGGTTGGAGATTTGGTAAAATGCTTGTGGTGTCTTCGGCGTTGGAGACTTCAGGCGGCAATTTTACACACATAATTAGAACAAAAAAAAAGAGGGAAAGTGAGAGGGAAATTGAAATTAAAAAAAATTGAAATAAGAGGGAAAGTAATCATATGTGCCAATCCTCCAAAATTTAAACAATATAAGAGTTAAAAAAGATTAAATATATTAACTCCTTTATCCCTCCAAAATTTTATGCTAAAATTAATATGGTTAACTCAATATTATAATAAAAAATTTTCTCACTAATTTGAAAAAATTAGCAAGGAACATAATATTCCTTACTAAATTCCTCACTAATTGGGAATTTTAGAGAGGAATAACTAATTCGTCGCTAATTTTCTCGCTAATTTAGAAAATTAGAGAGGAATTCAATATTCATCGCTAATTGAGAATTTTAGAGAGGGATATCCAAGTCATCGTTAATTTTTCTCGTTAATTTGGACATTAGAGAGGAATTTAATATTCCTCGCTAATTGGGCTATTTAGAGAGGAATTTTAAAGTCTTCACTAATTTTCCTCACTAATTTGTGATTTTCTAGTAGTGATTTAGGATAAAAAAACTCCTTATCTAACTCTTGCAACAGGATCAGAAGTAGTATGAACTATGCCTGAAGGAATTTAGGGCATACATGAAGAGTCATTCTGATTTCTTTCGATACTCACACGAACAATATCACAATATGAAACTTGGTTATAATACAAAACAAAAACACTGAGAAATATTGAGAAAGCG
Source organism: Vachellia pachyceras (assembly GCA_025593235.1). Lineage (NCBI taxonomy): Eukaryota > Viridiplantae > Streptophyta > Magnoliopsida > Fabales > Fabaceae > Vachellia > Vachellia pachyceras. Next base: position 1,151 of record JANTPZ010002074.1, on the reverse strand, counting down.
CTTCTAGAGAAAGAAGAGAGTTTTTGGTTCTTCTGGAGAAAAAGTGTCATCTGTCTTTTGGTTTATGTTATACATATAGAGTAGACATAAGAGTGGTTTATTAATTCCTCAAAAGCCACATCTGGAATAATAGGGAAAATAGTTCACTCATTTAAACTCAAAATTTAACTTCCTGGGGATATTACACCTTTCAACCTCTGAGACTTACTTATTACATTTTCCTTCTAATGTTAATGGATTTGGACTAATTCGTGAATTAATCCATTTTTCAACGATGTCCAATTTAGAATGCTTGAACCAACATTGAATCTTTTACCTCCCAATCCTATCCAAATGTTATCCGGACAATCTACTGGTTTTTGAATCCAGAGAAGAAAACTATTTTTATGTGGATTATTGCATAATAGATGGAAAAAAAAGGGGGAAAAAAAGAGGCATTGACTCTAGCTGGAAAAAATTACCTTATGAATGAAGCAAATTATGAACATATCAAAACCGACCAATAACTATTCATTCTAATTCATATCATTTTCTTAATTAAGTTTTCAAGCATGTTCATGATTTGCACTAAATCAGCATCTTTCTCCTTCTGTACGGTTGCTGAGAGACAGACAAACAGTCATGTTTCTTCTATCCTTTGTGGCTGGATTTATTTTTCATTTTATCCTTAATTATGTTATGTCTTTGATATAAAGATTCTGCGAATCTTTCTGTAATGATCTTCAAACAAAAATGAACTTTAACACCAATTACGTTATCGGCATCTCCATACTATAATCATTATTAATATAAATATTAGACATACTCTTCCTAAGTTCTGAATAATATTTAGTATTTAGTGGTACTCCTGTATAACATCATATACACACACATATGTGAGGAAAACTTACATTTTTTTAAAAAATAATTTTATATTTTAAACAGAAATTAAGAAATTATTTAATAATTAGTTATCAGTTAAATATTTTGCAAAAAATGTAGTAACATATTTAAAAAATTCGAAGGTTTTTTAATTTTATGTTATGTAAAATCGTTTTTTCGTTCTAGAAAATTAAACAAAAAGGTGAAAAGCTCTATCTTCTCTCAGTTTGATGGCTTGAGCTTTCCCTCTCATGTTCATCAAAGCTTCACTCTCCAGTTTCAATTTATTT
>JANTPZ010002072.1:0-11681 GCA_025593235.1 Vachellia pachyceras | reverse complement strand
AAGTAGGAAAGAGAAAGAAAGAAAAAGTAGGAAATATGAAAGAGAAATAAGGAAAAAATAGGAAAGAGGAAAGAGAAAGAAGAAAAAAGTAGGAAAGATGAAAAGATTGGGAAAAAATGAAAAAGTAGGAAAAAGAAAACCTAGGTTTCAAACCAAGGTTTTGTAACCAAAATAGCTTTTTAGAAAATTTTTTATACTTGGACAAAACTTAAATTTCAGAAAGTGATGGTAAACAAACCCTAAATTGTACATACATAAAAGGATTGTCATTGATCTCATTCTTTGAATCTATCATGTATGAGCATTTAATAAATTTTAATCAGCATTTATGACACTTAAGAATTGATTCCAAAACAATAGAAATGAGATGCAAAATAAATTGACATTTGTTTGGGTTTATCGAACCAATGGAAATATTCCTCTTAAATTACACAAAACTCTTATATTTTAAATTTTTTATGAGTTATTTGATACTTCTTTGGAATTAAAAAATTGGATAGATATTTGAATAGAGGTTATGGCCAATCCAATTAGCTTTTAAAAGAATTTTTTAGGAATATAAGCAAACAAGTAAAACAAGTCTTGCCTTGCCTATACTTTGTGTTTCAAAATTTTATTCAAGCACTTTGAATTCAATTTAATATCTTTTTCCAAATTCATTATCAAAAATCAACCTGCGTGCAGTTGTCACAAAACTAATAAGAATGTCTATTCACCTTTTAATAATATTGATAAATATAATTGTTACAAAATTCCATACCCAAATTTAAAAAAAAACTATATGAATATTAGAAAAAGAATTTAGGTGTGAATATATAAATTATAAATATTGCTAATCATATACTCTTTGTTCAAGGCTAATTCAGTCCCAAGATTTTAATCAATTTAATATTGGGCAAATATTAACATACAATTTTCTTTGCAACTTAATATTCATGTACTCTTTAAAGTAACAAACCTACATGGTTTGATCAGAATTAAAATATTATAAATCCCTCTACTAAAATCTTCACCAACAGTTAAACCTATAACTAAGTTATCAAAATACCTCTCAAAAAGTTCAACTCATTAATGAGAGGTGTCAGAAAATACATTAGATACCAATTCTTCCTATCTAAAATACATTAGACAGCCAAATCACCAAATTATAGGATTGCAAATGGGAACAAAAACTTGTAATACAAAATAAACATGATATAGATATACAATTTATTTGTCTACACATAAAAATTTGCAGCAGAGGTAAAACAACCTAACCATGACAAACAAAACAATCATGCATGACAATAATAATCCTCAAACAACTGCAGAAGGATAGAGATATGAATTCATGGAGAGAATGGGTTGTAAAATGATGCATGTTATGGGGAACTGGTATTGAAAAGGTTGTGGCATCTCATATGCGCTAAATCCCATATAATATTCCACCTTATGCCCATGGCATACTTCGTTATGCGCAATAGATATCATTCCTTCACATGTTAGCAAAGTTGGAATATATGGGTTTGAATTGCTAGATGGCTGAATCATCTCATATGCATCTTATTGCAGCATCTCAGATGTTGTTGGAGCTGGAATATCTTTGCTGGACTACTGAAATTGGCCTGTCATCATCCTATTGTCCTTGAAAACTGGCACTTCATCTGGCATTGAAAAGGCAGGAATAGGTATTCCACTTCTTCGTTAAATTCTCGTGCCGTCCAGTTAATGTGCGTTAAACTTTGCTCAATGAACATGAATGAACATCTTAATATCATGCCAATCTGTGAGGGTAGGCATTGTTTTCCCTACCGTACATTAGATCATTTGTTGGGAAATCTCTTTTACACGGTTTTCTTGTCGTCTTCTCATAAGAAGTTCTTTTCCTTTGTTAATCTTGTTTTGTGCTGATTCCTCCCTGTTTAAGCTCCTCTGCACAACAGGCTCCGCTTGACACCTCTCAATAACTTGTTGCACTGCTTCATGGTCCGACCATACGTACCTCTGGTTGAGGATTAGAGGGATCACCTCCGAAAACAATTGCATGAGTATATATATTGAGCATTGAATATATATTGAATATGATACATTGTGTAACTTGAAGTATTGGTGATTGGAAGGATATTTGCAAAGAATTGGAATTCTCTATTCCAGCTTCAACTCCTGTAAAATTGAAAGGACTGGAAACTCTACTGTATATGACAAGTACCTTGACAACTTCTATATCGATTCAAACTCTAGAATTTGGTATATCAAAATTTCGTTCTAAATGAAAGCTCAAAACAATTCTTCTACCTTTTGAGGAGGTAGGACATCATGAATTCCACCTCTTTACTAGATGCCTTTCTCATCATCTCTTTGATGTCTCTATAGCATGCATCCTCTCCTTTTAAAGCCTTCAATGATATATATATACTCATGTTTCCCTTTTATCTCTAATAGTGGTTATGCTTAAAGAAATTAAACCAGTTTCGATGGACCACAATTATTCCTTTAAGCTATATCCTTTATATACATCCATCTCACATTCTAAACCTGAAATAATTGCACGCATTGAACCTCTCTTGGGCAATTGAACTCATTAATGAGTGTTCCATAAATTACATTAGAAATTTATGAAGGGATCCCTAGTCAACGTTATACATTCAATTGTATTTATTAATAAAACATTTTGAACCTCTATTGAACAAATTAATTTATTAATAACTACTGGCAGGAAATACAATAGAATTTATGAAGAGATCACTGGTCAATGTTATTCATGAGTGTAACTCATATTACATACATTGAGCGTTTCGTGAACGATGAAACTCATTAATGAGTGGTGCAAAAAAATACATTATAATTCATGAATGATCGCATATCAATGTTATTCATGCACATGTGTTATATTATGAGTATTTAATAAATTTATCATTTATGACAATAATGATCTCTTGTTTAAAAAAAATTAAGAGATGGTAGATAAATTAGCATTCCCTGAGTTTATAAAATCTATGCAAATAACCGTTTAGTTTCAAATATTATAAAAGCATTCTATGTTCTGCCTTTTTATAATACCGAATGTTTGGGTATAAGTTTCCTTCTTGAGAGAAGTCAATTTAATAAGTTATTAAAAGAATTTTATAGACATGAAAATATATAAATTAATAAGTTATATATCCTGTGATGCCGGCATATTTACAATGTTCTCCCTTACTTACTAGTTGAATACAATTAATAACTGGAAAGTAGAGACAGAAATTGACCTAAATATACATAAAGTGTTAAAATTCTAATTTCTACTGGAGAATTTTATTCAAGGAATCTCTTAGCATTTGAACTTATATATACAAGTTGAGGGAGTTCTAGAAAATTCTTTAGGCACAATATTTATTTTAATTCCTATATTCAAATTCATTACAAAAAATCAGTATACATGTAAAAAGTTGTCACAAAATATAAAAATATACATGAGAAGTACATAAAAAATGACTCATCTAGCCTATCCCACCCATCTTTTCTATTATTGCTTCACATAGAAGAGTTGAATGCTTTAAGCAAAACTTTAAAGTTTAGAAGAGACAAGATACCTTATGATGTAGAAATAAAAAGAAAGCTATAGGGATGAGAATTATCTAGATTAATTAGAAGGTGTACAAACAATTTATAATATACTAATTCACACAAGTCTAACATTTCTTTCATTTTTCCATTTTAGAAAGGACTTTTCTGCATCCCAAACATGTCATAAGAATTTATCCCTACTCAAGAAAAAAGTAAGCCTATTGTAACTAACAGTCTTCTATTATTTTTTTTAAGAATTGAGTTCTGATCATTCTCTAGTAAAGGATTAGTACCAGTTTAAGATTTCAACTTTATTTTATGGGATAGGATTGGCCTATTGCCCATTTCCCAATACATGTATGTAAAAAATGTAGCATTTCATAACTGTCGACGAGGAGAACATTAATATGATGTCACTTCATTCTTGCCAAAATACTGAGCATATTATGTTAAGTTTCACTAAACTCTAAACATTAAATATACATGAATTGGTGACAATGAATTACTTCATGATAGCAAAACAATGAAAATTCCAGATTCTCATAATATAACCATACAATGATTATTTGGTTTCCCTCTAGCTAACACAAAGACCTGAAAATAAAATGAAGAAACTACCAAAAAGCCTCATTAATAGAGCCTAATGGCAATTGTAGCAGCTTTTAGAAAATAAATTTGCATATTAACATTCTGTTCATGTCGTATCCTTTAAAGGAGATAATATATTTGAGAAACAGATAGTGTCATGTATTGGCACTAAACATCATTTGGCTACATATTTGATTGTTTCTTCTTTCTTACTTATCATGAAAATATAATAATATATATCTGTTTTTGGTATGGATTGCAAGCAGAGGAAGGAGCATAAAGTTCCTTCTGGTAGTGTCCTGGTTTTGCATAGTGTGGTGGCTTTGATTAGAATAGAATATAATGCCAGTTTCAGTATGAAATTTCTTCCTCCAAATTTTCCTTCTAATGATTCTTCTTTTACTTATTAAGATATTAACTAACTGTGCTACTCAGAATGATGGTTACTGATAAACTATGTGGATAAAGATAAGCATGATCTTCTGCTAATAAATTGTACATGTTTGGGAAAACTTTTTCGCAACAGTCCACAAAAAACATCTCAAAATCTGTAAAAAGCATTTCGAAATTTGTAAAAAGTATCTTAAAAACTGTAAAATCATCTTGGAACCCCTAAAATTATCTTGAAATCCGTAAACTCCTTTCTCCCAACGGATTCCTAAACACACACTAGGGATAGTGTGTTTTATTCTTACTGACAGTGATTTATAAATCCATCGGATTAATCTTAGAGTTTTCAAACTATTAACTTGTATAGACCAAACAACCCAAAAAGGGGACCAGAAACTAAGAGCTGAGAAACCATAATAGTTCAATAACCAATCCAATATGGCATATGCTACAACAGTGTACAAAATCAATCAGGATAACCATCGGCTTGACATTGCAATTTACTGATTGGCGTTTTGTTTTCCCCAAAATCAGGAGGCAACAAATCTTAAACAGAAATTAGGGTTACATTTCACATCACAGAACCATGGGCCTACATTTATCATGCTCTAAACTGCATATATAAAGGAGCACAACATTATGTTTCGATCCTGTTTTAAATGCTGATAACCGATGATAAGTCAGAGATAATTTCTGCAAAGACTTCACAATAACTCAGTGCGCAGAAGGATATTCAGATTCAATATATGTTTAAATACAATTTATTTGTCGACACATACAGGTTTGCAGCAATGGCAAAACAAGCCAACCCTCACACACAAAAGAATCGTATATGACTGAGATAGACCTCAAACAATTACCGAATGAAGAAGATATGAATTTATGGAGAAAATGGGTTGTGAGACCATGGAAGGTATGGGTAATTGGCATTGTTAGAGGGTTGTGGCATCTCATATGCGCCAAATCCCATATAATCTTCCACATTTCCCATACTCATTGGGTTGGCACTGGTAGATGTCTGTAGCATCTCAGATGTTGTTGGAGCCGGAACATCTTTGTTGAACAGCTGAAATTGGCCAGTCATCGTTCCATGATCTCCGAAAACTGGAAATTCCTCGGGCATTGAAAAACCGGGGTCCACATCTTCACCAACGGACATCATCGTATCATGCCAACTTGTGAGGCTAGGCACTGTTTTCCCTGGCATACACTGTACCATTTGTTGGGAAATCTCTTCTATCTGATTTTCTTGTCGTCTTCTCTTTAGAAGTTCTTTCCCTTTGTTAATCCTCTTTTGTAATGATTCCTCCGTGTCCAAGATCCTCTGTGTGATGGGATTGGCCTGACACCTCTCAATCGTTTGCTGGACACCTTCATGGTCCGGCCAAACCTTTGGTTCAGGATCTGAGGGATCACCACTGTAAACGATTGCCCCAACCTCAATACCACAAATGATGCTAAGGTCATGTGCTTTTTTTATTATACTTGCTCTCCTTCTCTTGAATGTTTCTTGTCTTTTGGAGTCCTCAGTGATGTACTCATATTTTACCACCTCTCTTGCCATGGTTATGATAAGGGAGATCAATTATTCTTCAACAAACTTAGAACGTTTTTTGTTGGGTACACTTTCATTGAGATATGTCTCATATATAGAACTATCTCACATCCTGAAATTTTAATGAGCCTATTTTTGACTGATTAATGGTGTAAGAAAAGATCAGAATGTATGAGGTTCCTCTAGTCAACTTTCTTTCAGAAATTTGAAAACTGTAGGCTGTATTAGAGATCAAATCTGGGGGCTGGATTAAAGGTGTTAAAGTAATTAAATATTTGATACTATTGCAAAGATACGTGAAATCTGAAACATTGATACTTTCTGGTTCCAAGTTTATGAGCTGATCAAGGGGTTTACTTTGGTTATAAATGTTAAAACATCAATCTCTTTCCCACCATTTATTTATTGCATTTTCTCAATATACTTCAATTTAAAGTTGAATTTATCATTTATGACCATTAAATAAAATTGATTCTGCATTTATGACAACTAAGAATTGATTCCAAAACAATGTAAATGGGATGCAAAATAAATACATTTGTTTGGGTTTATCGAACCAATGGAAATAATCCCCTTGTTTCAGAAATTACACGAAACTCTTATATTTTAAATTTTCTTATGAGGCATTTGAGTCTTCTATAGAATAAAAAATTGGATAGGATGTTTGAATAGACGTTAAGGCCAATCTAATCAGCTTTTAATAGCAATTTTTAGAAATACAAGAATTGACAAGTCTTGCCTAATTGCCAATACGTACTTTGTGTTCACAAATTTTATTCAGGCACTAGCATTCAATAATATCTTTGTCGAAATTCATTATCAAAAATCAACCTATACATTACGTGCACTTGTCACAAAACTAATAACAATGTATGTTCACATATTAATAATGTTGATAAATATAATTATTACAAAATTCCAGACCCAATTTTTTTTTTAAAAAAAACTATATGAATCCTACAATGCATTTAGGTATGGATGTATAAATTACAAATATTGCTAATCATATACTCTTTGTTCAAGGCTAATTCAGTCCCAAAATATTTAATCAATTTAATGTTGGGCAAACATTAACATACTAATCTTTTTTTTTTTTTTTGCAACTTAATATTCAGTTACTCTTTAAAGTAACAAACCACATGATTTGATCAAAATTAAAATATTATAAATCCCTCTACTAAAACCTTCACAAATACTTTCAAAATCCGTATCTCAGAAAGTTCAACTCATTAATAGATCCCTAAATCTAAGTTTTCAAAATACATCTTTGAAAAAATATATATTAGAATTTATTAAGAGATCCCTAACCATTGATATTAGAAACGAAATAAGTATTAACTCCTTTATCTATATATGACAAGATTTTTAAAGATACAAATTGAAGGACTGAGATTGAGAACAGAAACTTTTAATACAAGATAAACATGATAGAGATATACAATTTATTTGTCTACACACAAAAATTGCTGCAGTGATAAAACAACCTAACCATGACACACAAAACCGTCATGTATGATAACAATAGTCCTTAAACAACTATACAGAAGGATAGAGATATGAATTCATGGAGAAAATGGGTTGTAAAATGATGCATGCTATGGGGAACTGGTATTGTTAAAAGGTTGTGGCATCCCATATGTGCTGAATCCCATATAATCTTTCAACTTTCCCATGCCCATGGCATACTTGAGATGTTGCTCTATCAGCATTTCATTATTTGCAATATAGATACCGATCCTACTTCAGATGTTAGCAAAGTTGGAATGTATGGGTTTGCATTGCTAGATGGCTGAATCATCTCATATGCACCATATTGCCGTATCTCATATGCTGTTGGAGCTGAAACATCTTTGCTGGACTGCTGAAATTGGCCTGTCATCATCTCTGAAAACTTGCAATTCCTTTGGCATTGAAAAAGCGGGAATAGGTATTCCACTTCTTCGTTTAAACTCTCGTGCCGTCTGGTTAATGTTCCTTAAACTTTGCTCAATGGGCATCTTCATAACATGCCAATCTGTGAGGGTAGGCATTGTTTTCCCTATCATACATTGGTGGATCATTTGTTGGGAAATCTCTTCTACATGGTTTTCTTGTTGTCTTCTTATTAGAAGTTCTACTTCTTTGTTAATATTGCTCCGTACTGATTCCTCGTTGTTCAGGGTCATGTGCACAGCATACCGTTCTTAATACCTCTCAATAACTTGTTGCACAACTTCTTGGTCCGGCCATACCTAGCTCTGGTTGAGGATTAGAGTATTCATCACTGTAATGAATTGCCTGAGCATATATAGTGAGTATTGATACATATTGGATATGATACATTGAGAAACTTGAAGTATTAGTAGTGATTCGTAGGATATTTTCAAAGAAGTGGAATTCTCTATTCTACCTATAGCTCCTGCAAGATTTAGAGGATTGAAAAATCTGCAGTACATGGCAAGTACCTCGGCAACTTGTATATCAATGTAAAACTGTAGAATTCGGTTTGCCAAAATTCCATTCACAATGAAAGCTCACAACAATTCTCTACCATTGTTATGCTTAAGGAAACCAGTTTCGGTAGACCACAATTATTCCATTGAGATCTATCCTTTATATATAACCACCTCACATTCTAAACCTAAAATTACATACACTGAACCTCTATTGGGCCATTGAACTCATTAATAAGTGATGCCTGAAAATACATTAAAAATTTCTAAAGGGACCTCTAGTCATTACATACTCTGAACCTTTCTTGAACAATTAAACTCATCAATGTGATTGGTGCAAGAAAATACATTATAACTTACGAAGGATCCCATATAAATGTTTTTCATTTATATGTTTTTATTATGGGTATTTAATACATTAATCATTTATGATAATAATGAAATCTTTTTTAAAAAACAGGAATGAGACGCTAGATAAATTAACATCCCCTGAAGTTTATAAAAACCTATGCAAAAAAACCCTTTAAAGTTTCAAAAATTAGACAAGCATTCTAGTACTGGATTGGATGATTTAGATATACAAGTTTCATTCTTGAGAGAAGCCAACTTAATTAGTTATTAAAATAATTTTATAGACATGAAAACATATAAATTAAACAATTAAAAAAGTGTTCCTACGTACGTTGTTATCCTGTGATGCCGGCATCTTCACAATGTTCTACGTTTTTTTTTTTGCCGATCACAATGTTCTACGTTACTTACCAATTGCATGCAATTAATAATTGGAAAATAGAGACAGAAATTGACCAAAATATACATAAAGTACTGTTAAAGTTCTAGGTCCTGATTGTTTTTATTTTTTAAAAAAATTAAAAACAATAAAACAAAAAAAAACTTGTTTGAAATTTTGTTTTTAATAACTGGTTTTTAAAAACAAAAAAAACTAAAATTATTTTAAAAACTAAAATAAACAGTTTTGAATTGTTTTTTATTTTTACATTTCTTAGTTTTTGTTTGGAAAAGTTGAGAAACTCTTTATTCTCCCACTCAATGTCTTTTTCTTTCTTTAAAAACTTAAGTTATCATTGAAACTTTACTCTCTGGTATGAGTATATTTATTTTCATATGTAATTTTTTAAACAATTTTTCAAACAGATTTTATATTTTTTATTTTTGCAATTTGTTTTTAAAAACAGTTTTATTTTGAAAAAAAACAAACAGCCCCCTAATTTCTGCCAACAAATTCTATTCATGGTAATTCTTAGCATTTGAATTTATATATAAATATTGCAGGAGCTCTAGAAAATTCTTTAGGCGTAATTTTACTTTAATGCCTATATTCAAATTCATTACCAAAAATCAATACACCTCTTGAATGGAAAAGACAAGATACCTCATGATGGAAAAGGTAAAAAGAAATCCATAGGGATTGAGAATTCTCTGTGGTAGAAATTGTACCACCAATTTTCAATATATTAGGCTTGTTTAGAAAAACGTTTTCAAAAACCAAACACACGTTCAACAGTGTTTTTCTGTAAAATGAGATAATCTCCTTCACATATTTATCTTGACATACGTAAAAGTATTTTTCTATCGCGTTCCCAAATGAGCCCACTAATTTACTTAAGTCTAACTTTTCCTTTTGTTTTTCCATTTCAGAAAGGACTTTTCTGCATACCAAACATATATCATAAGTATCCTTCCTTAACAAAAAAGCAGACCTACCTTTTGACAGTCTTCAATTATTGCTTAAAAGTTGGATTCTGATAAATCTCCAGTGAAGTGAAGGATTCGTAACAATTCAAGGTTTCAACTTTATTTTATGAGATAAGATTGGCATGGGTATATTGCCCATTTCCCAATATATGAATGCTAGAAAATATAGCATTTCATAACTGTCAATGAGAACTTCAATATGAACCTTCTATTTACATCATGTCATTTTACACACACATTTGATGCCACTTCTTTATTGCCAAATTATTTTATGTTTCATTAAACCCAAACATTGAGTATGAATTGGTGAAAACTTGAAATCCATCTACAACATTTTCATGAGAATAAATAATTAAGTTCTAATTAGTGAATTACTTCATGATAGCAAAACAATGAAATTACAGCTTCTCATAATATAACCGCACAATGATTATGTGGTTCCCTCTGGCTAACACAAACACCTGAAAATAAAATGAAGAAACTACCAAAAAAGGCCTCATTAATTAAGCCTATAATGGTAATTGTAGCAAGTTTTCCGCAATAAATTTGCATACTAACTTTCTGTTCACATCATGTCCTTCAAATGAGATGATATATTTGAGAAACAAATAGTATTTGGTATAGATTGCACGTAGAAGGAAGGAGCATAAAGTTCCTTCTGATAATGTGCTATAGTTTTGCAGTGTTGTGACTTTGACTGGAATGGAATATAATGTCAGTTATAGTATGAAATTTCTCCCTCCAAATTTTCATGCTAATGATTCGTCTTTTACTTATTAAGATATTAACTACCTAATTGTGCTACTCATCAGAATGATACTTGCTGATAAACTATGAAGATAAAGATAAGCATCTTCTGCTAATAATATGGATAGTGTGTCATATTCTTATTGGCGGTGATTTATATATCCATCTGATTCAACTTGGAGTTTTCAAACCATTAATAGACCAAACGACCAAAAAAAAAACCAAAAACTAAGAGCTGACAAACCATCTTAATAGTTCAATACGTAATACAGCATGGCATATGCTACAACAGTGTACAAAATCAATCTGGATAACCATTGACCTGACATTGCAGTTTACTGGTTGGCGTTTTGTTTATTTAGAAAATCAAAGAGGCAATAAATCTGAAACAAAAATTAGGGTTACATGTCACATCATATAACCATGCGCCTTCATTTATCATTCTCTACAGCTCTAAGCTGCATATATAAAGGAGCACAACGTTATGTTTCAAACCAGTTTCAAATGCTGATGACTGATGTTAAGTTAAAGAGATCATTTTTGCACAGACTTCACAATAACTCATAGTGTAGAGAAGGATCTTCAAATTCAATATACGTTGATATACAATTTATTTATCTACCCATACAAGTTTTCAGCAATGGTAAAACAATCCAGCCATCATACACAAAAGCATCATAACCGAAGGACGGATATCTGAATTCAGGGAGAAAATGGGTTGTAAGATG
>JANTPZ010002071.1:0-24234 GCA_025593235.1 Vachellia pachyceras | reverse complement strand
TCATATTGAATTTGTATGAGTATTTAGCCCAAAAGACAAGCTCATATAATATAAAAGATATTATAATGTTGGATGACATCAAAGCCATATATATATATTAAATATCCACTATTTATAAAGAACATCTTTAGTCTTACAATAGAATAGCAAACTACTTCTCTAATTTTAACAATAATAACTAGCCATCAATTTGATCCAACTAACTAATCAGTCCATATCAGTCTTTAGATCATATATTAAAATAATATATCTCATAAACAAATATCAAAATTGTGTTGACAGAGTTTTGAGAATCAAGTAGGGCATGGATAGGATCTCTCATAATCTCATGTTTAATTAGAAAAGGTTTTTTTGTTGAGATAGCTTATAATTATGTTAACTATATTTGAAACAGGACTATATAATAATAGATATTGGATAATTATATGCAAAATTCATTTTTTCTTTTAATTGATTCCGCCATCTAATTGATAAAAGTAGGGTTTCAAGGTTTTTTTTTTTTTGGTTTTTGGGTATGTAGTGTGGTTCGAAAGTTAATTGATTGTGAATTAAACAAATATATTTATATGAAACATATCCTATATGTAGCGAGTATAAAAACTAACTTTGATTGCTTGTTATCAATTTTTAATAAAACTGAACTGACTTTTAAGCAGATCGTTTTCAAAAGCATGTATTTCGAAGCAAGTAAAATCCAATTCATCCGTTCATTAGTGGAAAATTGGTCGGTTTGATCAGTTTTGATAATATTGTTAAAATCTGATAATTGCAATGGACATCACTAAACACTAATTATATTCAAACACAAAAGTGTGAGAACCACGTAGAGAGAGAGAGAGAGTCAGAGAGATGCGTGTGAAGTGATTAATAGAGTGCAAAAAACGAAGAGAATTTCTGACAAATGATTCCCACACTAGTTGCTTCCAAAACCCTACACGATAAATAAATAAAGCTTCACGTTCACACACACACCCCTCTCTCTAAGACGCACACACCCCTCTCTCTCTAAGACATACACACACATATTACCATTTTTAATCTCTTTTCTTTTTTTTTTTGTGAACTTTAATCTCTTATCTTTTTTTTTGTGAACTTTAATCTCTTATCTTTTGAATCATAATCCTTTTTGTCTAGTTCTTTATTCTAGGTAACACCCCCACCCACCCCTTCTTATTCATTTTGCAGCTTTTTCCCACAACGCTATATGGCCTTTATGTATCTTTTCTTCTTTACAGGTATTAGTTAATACCTTTTTATTTCAAAAATTTCATTGATCAATCAAGCCTTGTCCTTTTAAGAACTCTTGGTCCCTTTCTTATTCATTCAAAATCCATATTATGAATACAAGGAAAATATGTAATAGACGAGTTTTGTAAAGTGCTTCTGATCGAAAGACTAAACAGAACAAACATTTAATATAAGTCCTAATTTTGAAAAAAACAAAAATTATAGAGATGGTACTCTCTCAGACTAATTTTAATTAACCTTTTGTTAATTGTGTAAAGTTGTTATTAGGTATTTATGATGAGAAACGGAGTGTACTAAAATTTATCTTATATGTGAAAATTAGTTTTTGTTTTTCATTCTTACCCTAAATTAAACACTATGAGAAACAATTCATATCTTAAAATATCAAAAGGGAAACAGATAATATAAATTTTTTTTATAAGTAATAGTACTATTGGAAACATCATTGATTATATCTAAAAAACTGTATTAAGACTCACCTAAAAATTCTTGAACAAAAAAAAAACAACTTAGTACGTCAATAACCTCTCGACAATCTAAAATATGACTCTGCTCAATTTTCATTGATTTATTGTATAAAGGATAATAAATTGCAGGGCTATTAACTTGGTGAATTTTCCGAGATCATATATTTTGATTTACATTTTAAAGACATTTAATTTATATTTAATTTTAACGGGTACAAATGTATATAGTTGCTTTTTCTTAAAAAAAACTGAACAAAACAATATATGCCTCGTGACTCTCTCTTCCTCCACTCTTCTTTAGGCTATTTTCCCCTCTAGTTTTCTCTTCCTCTCATTTTTATATCCAAATTAATAAGGCTGAGAGTTCCATGTATTTTAATTTTTCCCCATATGTGTGCCTTATATATGCAAATGCCAATTAATAATTACCCCCTCTCTGTGTATATATATATTTATGTATATATATCTATACCTCTACACACACAAAACATTACGCATCGTTAATTTTGTCTTGTTGTTCCTCCTCCTTATTGTCTCCAGTACCTAGCTCTGCAACCAAGACATAAATTGTCCATGGAATTTAACTTTTGTGATGTTTATATATATATATATATGTGTGTGTGTGTATCGTGTGTATATGCTTGTCTGTAGAAACACTGCTCCTACTTTGTTTCTATATATCCCACTTCAGTATCTCCCCTTGCTAATTCCGGTTCTTCTTTCTTAACACACACGCACACACATACGAACACTTTTTAATTACTTGGGACCCAAGACAAACAACTGCATCATTTTCAACATTATTTATTTATTACTTACATAAATTTTAATTTGTTCAAGCTATATATAGAACTATACTAGCTAGTAGGTCATAATAATTAACTGATTAATTTAACTGTATGTGTTAGTAACACACACACACACACACACATGTTAACCATTCCCTTTAGAGAATTCTAGTATACCGTTAACCCATTCAACCATGTCTAGGGCTACTAATATACATAGTTTGTTTTGTGTGTGTGAGTGTGTGTGTTGTGAGGACATTCTTTTTTATATTATATCAACCATTAGTGGTTGATATATCGATGTAATGTAAGAATCAAAACGTTCAAGCTGGTATGGCACTTTTTTTAAATCAGATTTTTTTAAGTGACAATGATATAGTATCTATATATCAATCTATTTATTAGAACATGCCTTCATATCTGTCGTTTGATCTTTCTTTTTTTCTAAATAAATAGATAGATAAATGAAACTTTTATTGGGTTTAATGAACTGGATGGGATGTGTGATATTTGTGTGTTGGTGACTGTGTGTACGAGTGAGTGAGAGAGATTCGGGTAAGTAGCCTTTCATTTTCTCTTATCATCATTTTCCCTTCATTTCCTTCTCTATAATCATTAAATCAAAATTGAATGGCTCAGATTTGATTTTATACAAAATCTATATTGTTTTATTTTCTATGTTGTGTTAACTTATTCATGTTAAGATGTAGCAATTTAAATTTGATTAATTTTTTATAATAATCTAACGTTTTGATAATGATAATCATAAAAGAAAACTGAATATGAGACATTTAATGTTGATCTAATGGTTATAAATAGAGAAAATGATGAGAAGGGAAAATGAGAAGTTCCTTGCTTAAAAGGATACACCCATGAGATAATTTTACTGTATTTTTCACTTGTTTTTTATTAATTAGTTTTTGTGATCATTTAATTAATAAACAAATCTAAGAAAACTTTCATTTCTGGTGACTTAATTACCCTAACAAGTTGGCCATAAGGCGTTTCACAGTTCATTACCTTTATAGTCCGATCCTTATGTTCATGTGTATATATATATTTATATGGCATCCAGCTAATTGTTAGTTTGTAAATATATATATTTAAATAAAAACATATATAGTTAATAATATTCTGGTCCAAAGGCACTGCAATACAATTTCTGTGGGATCCTCCAATGTTAACTTTATGCTCACATACAGACACACCATCATATTGTAAATTTTTGTTCCTTTCTCCAAGGGTCAACAATATTATTACCTCTTCACAGCCTTTGGAATACATTCAAAGTTAAAGTTAAGGCCCCAAAAAAAAGTTACAGTGGCAATATAATAAACTTATAGCAGTCAAATCCATCAAGTTTAATTTCTTTTAGTAAAATATTACTATCAAACATTATTGTGAAAACCATGCACGGGTGAGAGAGAAATATATTTTAGTCCTATTAGATGCTAAATGGAAGAATAAAAAACCTAGTTTTAGTAGAAAATTGCCGAAAAATCCATCGTTATCGAAATTATTATCTAAAGATATGTATATACAGTGCAGAATAAAAAACATTTGTAGGTACGTAAATGAAGATACATTATTATATAGTATTGAAAATGAGCTGCATGTACTAAAAGGCCTAAATCTTTAATTAATTATTTTTGGAAAATAAATTTGAGGATGTGAGATATAAATCCTTACATGCAACCCCCCAATCTAACTAGGAACAGCAAATTGTAAAATTTTTAAAAAGAAGAGAATGGTTTAATGATTGAAAATGTTCGTAGGTGGGAGGAGTGGGGACGTGACTTGATCATGTTTTGTGATCAATAGCCATCGAACATGGTGGGGACAAAGCAAAATAACTGAGCAAGCACTAAGCCCCGTAAAGTTGTTTTGTTTCACAATAATAAATATTACTATATATTATTCGTTTATTTATATATATAGGAGTATTATTGATTATTGAGTGAATAAATTAAAGTAAAAGAAAAGGAAGTAAATAATAATTAAAAAAGGAAGTCCTACGATGGAATGACATCAACCATAAATGTCTGAGGCTTATGCGCTGGCGCTGTAACTTTAGACCAAATCGATCATTCCACTTTATGATGCCTTGCACAGCCTTCTTCCTACGGCCTCCAATATACTCATTTATTCCAAATCTTATTTCCATCAATACTCTTATTATTATTATTCTACCTTTGTGTTCTTCTTCTTTTATTTTTTTATTTGTTTGGAGAAAGATTTATAAGAATTACTTATATATATATATATATGATAATCTCAAAATCATCCTTTGATATAGCTTTGATTGTTATCAATAACACTCTAAGTATTATATCATTGAATTAAGTTTTTTTTTAAATGACCTAACTACTCTTTATGAAATTAATTGCTATTGTTTTTATAAGTTAAAGTTGCTTCTTGTTAGATTCTTTTTGTCATGTCATTCTTTTGTTTAAGGACATTTAGGTAAATTTTACTGTAGAATTTAATCACATATGAGTGTCTGTAAATTTCACAATAATTGTATTGTTCTAGAGTTCTAAATTAAAATTTATAGATTTAAGGGTGTTTTCGTGTCTTTATCCCCCCTACTTTTATGCCAAGGCGCGCGTGCGTGTCTGTGTTTTGATGATTTGGTGAGAATGGAAATGAAAACCTAGAATTAATCAGTTATATATTGTTAAGACAATTTTAAGAATGACATGTATGTACGTATTTGCATGGAGAAGTTTGCATGTACGTAGGTGTCCAAGAATTAATATGTTTAAAAGGTTTTAATATATTGATTACATTCATTAATACATGTTTAGCTATTAGTTATTATATATTTCACATGTTATTGCAACATTTCTTTCAAATGTGCCCTATGACTACCTCTAATAATATTCCCCAAAACATTAGTTTATATATTTCTAGAATTTTGCTTCAAAAATACCCTCAGCACGAGTTTTTTCCCCCAACATATAACGACATCGCATAAAATGTTTCGGATTATCATCTCTTAGCTTCTTCCTTTATAATATATAAACCTAATTAAGATGCTAAGCCACACGGAGATTTAATTTTATTTTAAAATAAATAAGAAATTTAATTATCAATTATATTTTTGGTCTAAAGAGATATTGTACCCATTTGTGAACGCGGTAGAGAAGTACTTTTACGCAAGCCGAGGTAAATATGTTGAGGAGATTATCTCGTTTTACGAAAAAACACTGTTGAACGTGCTTTTGGGGAGTAGATAAGGTTTACCAAATAGGCACATTACTAGTGGTGGTGGGGATCGTTGTGTTGTGTTTACATGTTTTAGTTAACTGTGTTGCGCTAGCTAAGGTAGAATTATAGTGTGTTTAAATTTCTACAGGATAAAAGTTAATTTGTTTGCCTCGAGATAGTTAATGTTGTAAATTAAATTAAAATTAATGTGGTGCATGCAAGGATACTTGAAATTTAAACACACTTTTATTTTTTATATATATAATATCTGAGATCTTTACTTATAATATCTTCTTGTTTTTGCCAAAATCTTTGACATTTTTAACACACACAACTTGACTATATATGAGCGCACACACGAAAAGGAAACGAAGAAGATTATAGATTCAACAACCCTCTTATATCTACAGTCTTTAACTTTGAAAGTACATGTTAAAAGGAAGCAAAAAAAGTTAAGAAAAATAAATAATCCAGACACGAGACACACAGAATGTGAAAACATTTCTGTTATTTTTTGTTTTTGCCAATTGAAAAGATTTCTGATTTGAAGTTAGAAGAGGATTCCACAAAACCCTTTAAAATTATCGCAATTTGCAAACTAGTCCATGTGCTCTCCTCTAATTGGTTTAGCTTTTCACTCTCAATCAAAAACATTACTTATAACTAAACCATCATTATAGTTTGACAGAGAGGGGGAGGGGGAGAAAATGCATAAAGGGTGAAATCTCATTTAATATTTGATTCTGATTTTATTTGCACATTATGTTATTTTAGAAAATAAAGTATACAAGTGGGACTCTTCTATTGCTCCAACAATTTGTCTTCTTTAAACTGTTGGGGAAGACATTGATAAATTTACAGCTTATGATGTTTACTACTATTTAGTAAAGATAATAATGGCATAGTTAATATTTCCCCCCTTTTCCATTTTAGCTTTCGTTGCCCTCAAGAAGCACCTACATACTATAAAGTAATAAGTTTTGATAAGGATTGAAAATTATCTTTGAAACTATATGTAATTAAATAATCTTTCCCTAATCAAATGGGTTGAGTTTAGCAGAATAAGTCAGTCTTCCACAGCATGAGAGATCAAAGTTTCAAATCCATGTTAAAAGATATATTTACATTTTGTGTCTGCCTCGAACAAAATTACCTCCGGTAAAAGACATTATTTGATCTTATGGCCTCAATAGTTCCCTTCCACTTGACCACTAAGCTAGTTCACAAATGTGATTTCATAAAAACCAAATTTTATTTTTATGTTAATTTAATAGAATATGGTAAATAATATATTTGATATTCATATTCTTTAATGCCATATTAAACCAACTCACGTGTAATAATCTCTTGTTAACGATTATAATTTATTACATCACTAATTTCATGGACCAAATTAACAGGGCAGGTAGTAATTTCCAAAACACATAGCATGCGTCGTATTGAAAAGCCGAAAATGGAATTAAAGTTCTTGATTAAAGGAATGGATTGATTAAACTGTTGAATTAATGACTTTAAGACTTGTAAGGTCAAACACGTCTGAGCTATAAAGTAGGCTTAAACTTGCTTTAATCATTCCTTGCCTTACGCTAAACAAGGAATGATCCAAATTAAATCAATTGTTTGTTTTCTTCTAAACCTACGTGCCCCCATTTCAAACCCACGCTTGGCATCCATCAATTAACCCTATTACTTGAACATGCTTGTCGTGTCTTAGAATTAATGAATTGGAAAGTGATGAATATTTCATGTCACAGGCAAAAAAAATATATTATAATTATATTACAGTTGAAGACAGCAAATATATACAAAGGCACAGAGACAAGAAAAGGAAAGAAGATATATGTACACACAGACACACGCATACGCAATTTGGGATTCTCAATTTAATGTCATATATACAATATTGTCACATCCTAAAGTTCTTTCAAATATTTATTTGTTTATTATTTTAATTTATTTACTTTCCACTGTTTATATTCCGCACGAGAGCCAAATTAAATGAAATCACATCAAATTTTGAAATCGGTCAAAGACTAATGCCATGTTTGGTACGATGGAATTGGAAGGTGGAATTGAAAATGTAATTCATTTCTTATGTTTGGTATGGTGGAATTGGGGGTGGAATTGGAATTGGAAATAGAAATTGAATTCAAAATGGGTAGAAATGAATTCCATGATGTAACCCATGGAATTGTATTCAATTCCATGGAATTGATTTTTTGGTCCCTTATTTTTTTCTATGTTTATATCCATCTCCATTTCTATCCTCATTTCCATCTTTATTTCCATTTCCATTTCCATCAAAATCAATTCCAACGTACCAAACAAACCATAAAGTGAGTATTTATATGTGAATCTCACTTATCTCTCTCAATTTTGCATAACTATCCAACAATATACTCCATCACTCCTTAAAATAAAAAAATATTTAATTAATTTGGGTAGGTTAAGGAAATAATATAAATGACTTAATTATAATAAATGCGATATAATCCCCCTAAAATATCACATTATAATATCACCCTCCTTAGTATAAAAGTTAGTTAACTTTTTAGAGATAACAAATTAAATAAATAACTTGATTATAATATATATTTTGAAATACTTAGGGGTATTATTAAAGTATATTCAGTTTATAAGTTAGATAAGTTGGTTTGGATAAAAATGATAAATATATAACTTATTTAGCTTTCTTAATCTCAAAAACATTCAATTGACTCTAATATTTAGGAATTATTAAGTAAATTAATTTGAAGAGAAATTATAAATATTGAAGATAAAATCTATGGATATCTTATATATAGAAATAAGATCAATCTTATACCTAGCTTTTACACTTGGACTGAAGGAATATTTCCTTATATTACTAAGAACACTGTTAGACAAATAGAGAATCTAAATTATACAGAGTGACTTCTAAATAAAAGGATTAAAAGTTTACAAAAAATGGGGTTGGATTTAACAAAACCAGCTATTCCATAATTAGCTGGCAAAACAATAATTGAATTCTTACTAAAAAATATAACTACATTTAGCGTGAACAATGTTTTGAATGAGATTACCTCTAACAGAGGGATAACCTTATCCGTATAAAAAAAAGGAAGATTACAAGTTTATTAATAGAAAGTGATTTGCAAATAGCCCATTTACTTTTTATAATCCAAGAGCCAAATTAAACATTCCAAACGATCGAATTTAACAAAATCACAAGAAATCTTGAACAAGGTTCAAGACAATCATTTGAATATTTTATATATGCAGAGAGACACAGCTTTACAACTATGAAAAGTGATATATATATATATATATAAATCGTAAACAATAAGGTTGAAAATGGAAGATGAAACTGGCAGCTGTTGAATTCGTTGTCAACCCTAAAATTCCATTGGTGGCCATATTATGACAGCCAAAGATTCTCTTAAAGACATCGACCATTCGTAGATCAATCACACACGGTGTCTTTGGCCACATAGCCATGTACGAATGAGCGTGTATATTTGAATACATTACCTCTATTTTTTTAATATAAAAATCAGTTAACTTTCGAAAAGATTAGGAAGTAGAATACAATACTTAAAAAAATTTTATATATAATTTTTTAAATTAATTTATTTGACTTATAAACTAATATATAATATAATTATATATATAAATAAATACTTTTTAATAGGTCATTTAAATTTTTCAATTTCGTAAAAAAAAATTAATTGAGTCTTGTATCAAGCAGTAGAGATGATATATTATTTGATCGGTAAATATGTATCGTTTGTAAGGGGTGTGTGTATCTAGTTTTAAATTATTTACTAAATGTATGAATAAATGCATGAGAGTGGATCATTCATCATTTAGGGGTTTGAAAAATATATAACGTGAGCTTAAAATTCCACAGAATCAAACAAAAAGAAAAGGATGGGTTCGGCAGAGATATGAAGAAAAGAGAGAGATTACTAATTAGGTTACATCAATTCAATGTCATGTACTTTTACAGAGTTTGTTTCTCATAGATATAAGAGCTTTTTATTAATTTTATATTTCCCATTACTTTCTAGTTAGTTTTTTTTTCCAACTGCACCTTTTCATATTATGGTATTATATATCTATACTTTACACGGAAGGATGTGTGTGTCTATCAAATAACAACAAATATATATATATATATAACGTACACAACAACCTTCTTCTTGCTTAAGAAATATATAAGCACAGGCTTTTTTAGAATAAAATTCTTTTAAAACTGGTATCGATGTCTTTGATATTAATATAAAGTGCTGATAATTTTTCTAATCCAAGGACAGGTTGTATAGTCTTTTTTTTAAAATTTAGCTTAAATTTGAAATATATAATAGATAATGTAAGAGAAATAATGATAGATTAGTGTGGAGTAGTTTGCAAATGCTTAAAATGAAGCTACTCTTTGACATCTATAGTTAGCTTTGTATATTGCTTAGCAAAATATTCAATAAACTAAGATAAAGTATTTATTACACTTATGCAAGAAAAATATGCATCAATCAAGATTCAAGGGCTACAATCTAATAAAATTTAAATATAAAAATAAATTTGAGCATCAAACAACTTTTAAAATTTAATATAGTTCAATAAAATTAGTGTAGTCTTTAAAGTAAAAGAGGGGGAAGGAAGACTAAAGAAGAACTTTTTTTTTTTGCCAACTAAAGAAGAACTGAAATACCAATCAAATTAGAAAACAAAAAAGGCACATCGCACTCCTCACCACATATTTAGTCAATAAAAACAAACGAGGCAAATATATTTTTCTTTTTTTAGGAATAAAGCAAAATTGTGCTTTCTCTGCACTATTTTTTTTAAGGTTACAAAGATAAGTTAAACTTAAAAAGAAATAAACTAATGGGAGATTTATTGTAAAGTCTTAAGGAAAGAAGTTATTTATGAAAATGTTCTAAGAGTTGTCAATGGCAGCTACTCCATTTATTAATGGTGCTCATCGACTTGTTATTAACAACCTCTTGAGACATTTTCATAAATAATTTTATTTTTTGAGATATTACAATAAATCTCTCTAATTCAAGGAACCCGAATTGTTCAAACAGTAGTTGAACCCAGCAACTTGGTCTCTCTGCACTATTGATATCAAATCTTCTAGAGATAGCACTGCAATAATATTAAATAATAATTGGGTTTTGCTTTTTTGCAACTTTGATTGTTGTTCCTCCTGCCACCACTAGTTATTTAGGGTTCGTAGGTCTAACATGGGTGAGATTTAAAAATTTATTTTTAATTAATTTTTCTGCTCTATGTTTTATTTATTTTAGTTACATGATTTTCCCCATATGCTAAGCAGACTGATATGATTGCCTCATGGGGTTGAATGTTCGACTTTTGCAGAACAAAAGTCAGTCAAAGTTATTATTTGTCAAAAATTGTGGAATGTGTGTAATCTTTAAAAAAAACCTATTTATTTAACTACATGATTTGAAATGAAATCATTATTAAACTGACTTTTTTAACACCTTTCCAATTATATATATTTTATGTTAATTTAAGTTTGAAAATAATTTGGAATCCAACACGTAAAAAAGTAGTGAAGTGAAATACATTTGTCCACGGATCCTTTGAATAAAGCAAGCTGAAAAAAAAACTCACAAGGACAAAATTTCATTTAATAATCAATTTGCAAATCACATCATAAAGCACCTCCTGTCTCCCATCATTTCGTCTCTTTTCTTTTCTTGCTTTTTGTCCACCGAAATTAAATTATGACCACAAATTATTTTCTGGTATGTTAAGATTTATCTCTTTCAAGTAGTTATTTCTCTCTTTTTTTAAAAAACTCAGCAGAGGTCCGAGGTCTTGAATTCATTTGGTATTGTATGAATTAAGTGAAAGGATTTTTATCTAATAAACATAAAAACGCTTATTTTAAGTGTTCCTAAACTCATGCTAAACTAAACAAATTCAAAAAAAAAAAATTACTGAACATTTTCCTTACAGAATTCATTGCCAAAAAGTATCTAAAAGCTGAAGTCTCTGGGTGGGTACAATTCAACTTCAACATATTTAATATATATCTTCAGTTGTATGCAATATATCTTCCATTATGTATAATTGTCTTATGTTTTGCACATACTTAAATATAAGTTGCATATGAGGTTTTAAACAAATTTTAAATACCTTTAGGCCATAAATTTTATAACAAAAGATCTTTCAACAATTCTCTCTGATATCAATTAACATATATTTAGATGAAAGAAATGAAAAAAATAATCGGAGTGTAAATTATTAAGTGAGTAGTTCAACTACTTTTTTCTTTCAAGGTTGAAAGATCTAGCCCTAACAACAACTTCACTTCTTAAAAACACATGGATACATGGATAAAAAGTACAATTATAGTATGTGATATATAGCTAATTGATAGCTAGTTAGCTATATATTATATAATGGACAAAAATGGAAGTACATAATGGAATTGGGTGACCAGTGGGTGAGTGATTATTCTAAAATCTAAACAGAGAGAAAGAATGGTGCGAAGCTGTCCCTGAAATACTGTCCTGAGAGCATAATCAGTTGGTAATATAATAATATGATCACACATATATATAGAGAGAGTTATAGGGTAATATTATTTTCTTTATCTCTCTCTCTCTCCCCCCTCTCTTCTTGTTTTTTTATTTTAGATTTTTTTTAATATAAAGAAAGTTGATAAGAGTGAGGAGGAATCCATATGTGTTCCAAGCACTCGCAGACAAAAATGAAGTTCAGAGAATAGAAAAGCACACTTCCCTTTGCGACCCAGAAAAGGAGATTTCAAACCCACAACTCACCCCATCAGAGGTTAGCTTAGGAAATTGCGTGGTTAGTAGTCCAACCACAACTTTAACTTACCCATCTATATTTATTCTCCCTTATTTTTAAAAAAACATAAAATCTCAAAAAAAAGGATGAGTTATACTATACTTAGCTTAGGTATACAGATCATTATACTTGTGTTAAGAAATTGATTGTACTCTGTGTGTGTTGTCCTTCCTTTGTGTCTCTCTATATTTAGAGGTAACCCCACATGTTATGTGGGAGTGAAAGCCACAAACTATTATTAGAGAGACTCTTAATGCCATTTTTTTATTTTCTAAGTTTATACTTTAAAGCTTAAAGCTTGCTGGGTTGCTAGCTTTATGGCAATTGAGTAGGGTTTTGTTTTTGTGTGTGGGGCTTTTTGAAGGCCTTCCCCAAATATTTGATTATGACCCAGCTAATAAGCTAATAACCTAGCTAGCTGCCTCCTTTTTTTTCTTTTTAATCTCTTCGAGTCCCCAATATCTCTCTCATATCTCTCTTGCTCCCCCCCACCTCATCAATATATACCTCCTTCTCTCCAATTCTCCCCCTCCACTCTTCCCTCTCCTCCTCCTCCTCCTCCTCCTCCTCCTCCTTCTTCATGATCATACCGATGATGAAGCTGGTAGAAAGTGAGAGAGATTAACATCTAGCTACTTAGGTTTATGAGAGAGATCCCTGACTCTTACCTCATCATGTTGTTTTCACTGAGAGAGATCCTTATTTCTCTCGAACAAAATAACGCACAAAGGTTGTGCCGGGTTCTTCTTAGCAGCATCATGCTATGTCTGTAGCTTTATCGTTTCGTGTTCTTCCAGTCCTTCACATACAGCACATGGCTTGAATTGTGAGAGAGAGATTATGTATGAGCTTTCATGTCGGTGCAAGATATATATATATATATAATTAGGTAACACACAGAGACAGAGACACAGGGGGGGTGTATATTATATATGCATGTGAGATTATGACTATGTGCCTGGCTCCCTGTATGCCATTTGCAGAGCCCACCGGAGAATCGATGGCCTCCGTGGATGGCGTATGAGGAGCCAAGCATATTCCATGTATATACATGGATATGATTATTAGTACATGTATAATCCAATTTTCATATTTTAGGCACTTTTTTGTTTTTCACTTTGTTAATCACACATATATATAGGGGGAGTAATACTGATACAGTATTGAGGTCATAAGGGTAATATACATACGTATATAGGGTTAGGTCTAGTTATTCCCAAACAACAAATTAAAGCAAAGCACACGGCATTGTCATTTTCAAAGCCACAGCTGATCTGCTTCCTCAGGACTGACCAAAGGTACATTTTTGTCTCTTCTTTTTTCTTCCTTCTGTTTCCAAAGACTCTGCGTTTTTTAGGGTTTAATTTTGGGGAAGAAGAAGGTGACGATGGTGATGATGCTTGCTGCTGCATAATTGCTAGTGCTAGTATCAGCATGTATATGTAACTTGCAGAAGAATGTTAACTTTTTTGGGGGGGGGGGATCTGCATAATATATATGCAATCTGAATAATAATAATCGTTTTGGATCTATACTCTTGAAACGAGGAATTTTTTCATGGGATAAACCCACAAGAATTAGCTAGAAATTGTTCCTGACAAGCGACAGCTATACCATGGAAGTTATACATTAAAATACTTGTAACCAGTAATTTAATTGATTTCTTTCTTGCTGCACATTTCATCTTGTCATGACCATTATTCTTGTCTGTCTGTTGAAACTGAAACGATGATGACAACGTCACGTTTTTAGGAGTAAACTGATTATGCCTTTTTTTGCATAAACTAATTATATGTTACTTTGAAAGGCTGGTCTTTAATGACTTTTTTCCTCTTAAATTCTTCGTTTTTTCCCTAATGTGAATGACTTTTGCCCATGTAAAATTTCTTTTATGGTTACTTGTTTTCTCATAGCTATATGGGCCATATAAGATATTATTAATTTATCTGGTGGATGCATAACGAAAAACTATCATTTAAATGCTATCTGGATGATGATAATATATATCCCTGTTTGGGAAGGTGGACTTTATTTTCATAAGCACGTTTAACAGTGCTTTTCCGTAAAATGAGACAATTTCATCCACATATTTGTTTCGACTTATGTGAGTAAGCACTTATAAGTGACTTATGGCAATTTGCCAAACGAGCCCTATAACTATATATATTCTGAGGGTTAATCAGTCATCTGATCTCATCTCAGTTTTCTTATTTTCGAAATAAATCTTATTTGATTGTTTCTAATTCCCATTAATAATTGTCATCCCTCAGAAGAAGTCGATGATGGCAATTCAATCTCCTAGATTTGCATACACAGCACTCTAATCCTATAGATTATGGAGTGTAAATATCAAGCTGCCTTGAAAAAACGAAGAAAACACTATATAGATGTATCGTTAATCCGTGAAATTCCTTTGCGAAGAACATGAATCTGCGAGATGTTGTATTGTATATCAGTTCCAGATTCCTTTACAAATCATCACATCATTCTCCCTCGTTGGTCTAGCTGATGAGTAATGTCCAATTTGTGTTAGATACATAAACTATTACTGAAACATGTTTTCTTGGTTCATGTCTAAATCCTTTATTCATTAATAATGGGATATAATTTAGGAAGCTAGACCCAGAAATTATGCAAACACAATATGTTAATAAACATAAATACGCGTAAGTTGTTGTGAGCTATTAGCTAGCGAACCCACTCTATCATACACTACTCAGCAATCTCTTTCATAAGTTTATTACAAACACTTAAATATAGAAATCCTTCCATGAAATCTTAGAAACCATATTAATTGATTAACAGCGTATAGTGTGTGTGTAGATGACATTGAATAATAATCATATTAAACCCCAGCGGATAGATATGAACATAAGAAGAAGGGAAAATGAGTATGACTGGAGAAAGTACTAGAAAAGAAATCACAAAGATAGATGAATGTGTTGCTGCTTCCCAGATTGGCGCACTGTAATGATATGTTGCCATAACTGGTATGAAATTGAACCAAGAAGGAAGGACCAGCTTCCCCTAAGGCACCACCAAACTCACAGAGAGAGAGAGAGAGCATTACAAGCTTAGGCTTATCTGGGTAGAGTATAGTGTAGGGCATGGTCCTATAACTATAAGCACGTTGTACGTAGTAGTATATAGCAAACTAGCTTACGCTCCACAAAAGACAGGCCAGGTCGTCCCACCTCCTTCCTTCTTCTTACTTTATCTCTCATTTTCTCATCTGTCATCACCCACCGCATTATCATCATCGCATAAGTTGCGTTCTAATACCAACAAATTATTCAAACCATCAAGCAAATCTCTCTCACACTCTCATTAAAGTTGTGTTTGTGTGTGTAATATATATTTAGAGAGGAGAAAGTTTTAAGAGATAGAGGAGTCTGAAAAAGATGTCAGGAACAGGCATACTAGTGAATAGTGAGAGGATTACAGAAACGCACGTCTGGGCAGGGACTGTGATGTGTGTGTGATTATCGGAAAAGAAAAAGGGCATAATTGTAGCAGTGAAGGTGAAGGGAAAGAAGAAGCTGGGAGGATTCATCATTATAGC
This sequence comes from Vachellia pachyceras, assembly GCA_025593235.1. NCBI lineage: Eukaryota > Viridiplantae > Streptophyta > Magnoliopsida > Fabales > Fabaceae > Vachellia > Vachellia pachyceras. The sequence goes on along the minus strand of JANTPZ010002071.1, from coordinate 8,128 downwards.
TACTGGGGGAATCTCACACATACACAGCACAACACAAGCAAGCGAGAGAGAGAGAATGTGGACCACTCTATGAGTTTGTCTCTATGGAGAGCTAGCTAGCTTTCATTGGGGTTGCAGGGAATATGATATACGGTCAAAGCATGTCAAAAGAATACAAAAGGACATTATTGGTCAGGTCACTACAGGGACCACTCTCTATAAAGATCTCCCAGCCAAATGAAAATTAACCTCAATAAAAAGAACCTTAATGTACGTGAGAATCATTGCCATTGGGGTATTAAGGAAGGAATACAATTAACAAATAATTTATACATCTGTTTTAATCCTGTGTATCGAAACTTGTTATTCATGTAATATTTTTGTTATTATGTTCCTTCCTTAAAAGGTGCACAGTGATTTCTTCCTTAATATATATTCGTCCCTCGTGTTTTTCTGGGTTCTTCCCTTCTTCCTTCACGTCTCTTTTCTCTCTGATTATCATTCTTCTGAAACGCATCGCACTATTATAAAAAGTTCTTTTTTAGAGTTTTATAATACTATAAAGTTATAATGGCTCGCCTGATAGCTGCAATAGCTTTTTGTTTTTGTTCGTTTCCTCTAAGTGAGTTTGGTGGAATGCTGGTTTAACAAATCAAGACGCTGATTCATGCTCATTTAATCGACAAAGATTTGGGACTTTTTTTTTAATTTTATACAACTTTACAATTCATAAATGAAAGCTGAATGTATATTGTTATACTATAGTGGCTTTAACATTATATTATTAGCCTTTTTTAAAAAAATTATGAGTCCACTAGTCAGTGCTGACAAATAAAAAGCTATTTCTTCTATTTTCTTATGCATGTTTTACAATAAAATGACTATCTTTTGAAACTCCCCTTGATAGAAACCCACCATTAATATTTGAATCAACAGATATACTTAAAAAATATAAATTTATAAGGTAAAGTGAATCGAGAACTTATATTAGAATCAAAATAAACCTTACATCTAATTCTTGTATTTAGCACAAGAAAGAATACCAATTAAGTCCCTGAAACATTATTAGTTTTACATGGAAGACTTATGTATAAGGACTTTGGCCACATATTTGATATTGGAAGTGATCGAAAATTGTTAGTGTGTTTGGATAGCCCATTGAAAGAACGGACACAGATTCCGAGATAAATATGTGAGAGAAGTTTTGTCTCGGTAAGCGTAGGAATGACTTTTAGATACTCAAACGGGCTATCCAAACAGAGCAACATATGTATGTGTGAATAAGGTACAGTGGGAAAAATAGAGGCAGCTTTTGCAGGGATTGGGAAATGAAGTGAAGAAACAAACATTCTGAGGGCAAGTGAGGGAAGGAGAAGATGGTGATGATGGGAACAAGTTATGAAGAGCGCAGAGAAAGAGAAAGTGCAAGAGAAACAGTAACTAAATGGTAATCATATGATGTAAGTGCCCTCAGAACCTGTTAGGCCCAGCCCCCAGCTTCTTTGTGCTCTCTCCTTCAATCTCTCTTTCTCTCTCTCTGTAACATAAAAAATAGATTCTATCCTATCCCCCCCCCTATTTATATACGTCTCTCTCTCTGATGTCATGAACATAATTCTCATTTTCTCTTTTCAGGGTTAGTTTGGTAACGACTTTTAAAACTTTTTAAAATTTAAGTTTTACCTTAAAATTGAGGTTTTATTCAATTAACATTTTTTTTCTAAAAACTATTTTGGTTACAAAACCTCAGTTTGAAATCTAGGTTTTGAACATATGTTTTCTCTTTCCTACTTTTTCCTCTTTTCTACTTTCTCTTTCTTACTTTCCTCTTTCCTACCCACTTTTTTGCCTTGGAATCCGTAAAAGCTAATAACTTCCCAAACATAAATCACTTTTTAAAACCTAGGTTTTGTCTCGGAATCTGTAAAAGCTATTTTCCAAAATTTATTCTCTAAAACCTAAGTTTTTACTCGGAATCTGTAAAAGCTATTTTCAACCTTCCATCCAAACAAGCTTTCAATCTCTTTCCATCAAAACCCTTAAATCTAATATATGTGTGTGTGAGAATAAGTGATCACATCATCACATTTTTTCAGTATATGTGTTTATGTTGTGTAGCTCATGTGTTCAGGTCATTCAAATTTGTCCAATTCACTTTTGAGACTCTGCATCACTGCTGCTCAATTTAAACTTTGCTGTTCTCTTGTCTCCAATAGCTTACTGATATTCTTTTTGTATGTATATACCCTAGTACGTATAAAATTAGTATTATATTTATATATATATAGACACTCCAACTTCAATAGTTCCAATGCATGGCTTAAGAGCTTGTTTGGATGTGATTTTGAAAATAACTTTTACAGATTCCGAGGTAAAACCTAGGTTTTGGAGAATAGATTTTAGAAAATAGCTTTTACAGATCCGAGGCAAAACCTAGGTTTTGAAAAGTGATTTATGTTTGTGAAGTTATTAGTTTTTATGGATTTCGAGGCAAAAAAGTGGGTAGGAAAGAGGAAAGAAAAAGTAGGAAAGAGGAAAAAGTATGAAAGAGAAAATCTAGATTTCAAACTGAGGTTTTGTAACCAAAATAGGTTTGGGGCAAAAAAATTTGCTCGCACAAAACCTCGGTTTTGAGGTAAAAACTAGGTTTTGAAACCAAACCTAAGTTCTAAAATTGATTTTCAAACAAGCCCTAAATAAATTAGCTAGTTAATTAGATCGGTTATCTATTATAAAATGTTTGTTGAGCTTTTCCAAAATATACTATTTAATTATTTGCATTGGAGATTTAGAACAAACCTAATGAAAATCACCTTAATGTACAGTGTTAATTGATCTCTTATATTTAATACCAAAGTAAACATCCTACTTACTACTTTTAATCCTTAATAGAAGCTTTAATTGACATTTTTAGGAAGATTAAAAAATTAAATAAATCAGTAAATTTATCATTTTTTCTATACCAATTTACCTTAATTATAAACTGATATATAATTAATTTAATGATACATAAGTATTTAAGAATATATATAATTTAAGTAGTATATTTGCTTATTTGATCCCCTAAAAAAGTTTAACCATAGCTTTTGTCAAGGACATGAGGTAGCAGCTTCTATATTTATGGTTAGGGTGAGTAGCAAATTTGAGTAACTCAAAGTACAATAAAAATCTGAAAAATGGTAGAATGTATTCCATTTTTTAAAAAAAAACTGAAATGTGATATATGACTCAGTGATATGATGAAGAGACATTATTATTACTTTTGTGTGAAATGGTGCACTCCAAGTGACAAAAAGAGAAGAAATAGGTGGGAGTGGGACACATAGAATAACAATATATGAATGGATTAAGTTAAGTTCATGCATTGTTTATTATTGTATTAATATTATTAGATTTGAAAATTGACAAGATTGAGACACTTTAATATGAAAATCGTATTTCGGTGCAATAAAGTTTGATCTTTTCTTTTCTTTCTAAAGACGACCTCACAAAGGCACTAAAAGGTGATCTTCCAATTCAAACCTAATTGATTTGATATTGAGAGGTGAAAATACTCGTTTTTACTGCTCATAAATCAATCTCTTTTAGACTAAAATTCTAATCATCCAATCAATAAACTTCAGTTCCTGTGCAAGGCTGCATGTGAATATATATGTGTGTGTGTGTGTGTGTGGGCGCGTGCGTGTGTGTGAATCTTCTATTTAATTAGCTATAATTCAATCTACACATGTATACATCCAGATATATTATATATATAATGATACCTTAACGTCCCCTCCAGGTTTTAAAAATTGCATATTTCACTTCTGCAAGATTTGAAAAGGATTGAAAGGGATTAATTAATTTTTTAAACATATATTCCTACTACTAAATCCAATTTTATTCAAGACAATCACGTACATCTTCCATTAAGAAATTGAATATCAGTTCATTACGATACAAGAGACTAACCCCATCTACTATATTTAATTCTAATTTTGTCAATTAACAAATTCAATTCGATAATTTTACACCAAAGCTTTTTTATGCTTTATTTTATAAATTGTAAAAGCTATTATTTTTGTAAATTATTTACTTGAGCTGGTGTCACTGCTGTGTAAGTAAAGGGAATTCAAACCATATATAGTATGTGACAATATGTTCGACTTAATCACATTGTTAATAGTGTTCACTTTTCTTGATTATTTTGGGATTAGCATACGCATTGAATAATTACATATATAGCATGTGTTTTCTTACATATTTATTTAGTGAACATGTGTGTGTTTGAAAATTTGTGGTCATAGTTTTGATTAATTAACAAGAAATATAAAAGTAGGTGCTCTATTTTGAAATTGTAAAAAACTGTTTACAACTGAAAACAAAGCAGGCAATATTGACTCATTTTGCCTCTAATTAGATCCAGTGTTTTTTCTCTTGCTTTGCAATTTTTTTTCTCTACTCTTCTGTTTATTAGTTTATATATTCCGATATTCGCATTGCTGTTATTTAAAAATTAATAATATCTTAAATTTTCATTATTTTTAGTATAACTATCCCAATAAAATCATTTGTTTTTTTGTAATAAAAATTATAGAATTAGTTATTTATCATAAACGTGTGTTAATTTTTTTCAAAATACCACCACATGAGAAGGAGTTGTTCTAGTTTAAGTACTGACTTTATGTTCAAGCTCTATGTATGAGTAATGGTAATTACTTGGAGGTGGTGAAGGGTCTTCATTGCGAGCCAGTAATTTAAAAAAAATATTTTTGATTAAGCTCTTATATTAAACTAAACTATTTTATTAGTTTTATATTTGGAGATGATGATATTGTTGCACTACATATTTAAGAGAGGGAACAAATAAATAAGTAAACGAATTTCAATAGGTTAAATTGTTATTGCACTTACTTTTTTTTAAAAAAAAACACAGACAACAGGGATAGCAAAATACAATTCTTTTTATAATTGAATGGATAAAATATTTAAATCCTCATAAACCGTGGGTCAATTACACACTATCTGTTTAATATTTAAAAGTTTAAATTAGTGACTTTAATGTTTGAATCTTCCTCCATCAACTTTCCTACAATTAAAATCACAGATAAAGTTAACGGTTTATACCGTATTAGCATTTAGCATTTTAACTATACATTTAAGTATATTACACTTTTTATTTAAAAATATGTGCTCAAATAAATATTTTAAATTCTTTTTTCAAATATTTTATATTTTTAAGACTTTTTATTTAAAACAGAGATGGTCAAATAAATAATTTAAATACTTTTTTAAAGGATTTTTATTCTTAATTATTTTAAATAAGTATAACTTGAATTTCAAGTGTTGGTTTTTTTTAGATGACAAGGTATATAATAAAATTTATAAAAAAATTACAGTATGACAAAGAGGGTTAAATTTAACGGTGATTTTACCAGCATGGGAATCAATCAACAGACAAAACATAAAATATTATGACCCTTAATTTAAATTGTTACATTCAACTTACCCAGGTTAAATTAGGTTAACTTGTTATTTGTTGATAACTTTTTTTTTTTCCAAAGGATGGGAATTTGAAAGCAAATATTAGGAGCTAATCTCGGCAGCTCATCTCAATCTAACTTTTTGTTTTTCCTCTAAACTTGAATTTCTAGTTTGGATGCCCAAATCAAATGTCATTTTCATTCAAAAGTTTTGACCCTACTACTAAAGATGATGGTGAGATGATCCTATATATATATATATATATATATAGTATTATGCTTCCGGGTCAAATAATCTTTTTTTAAAATTTGTAATATATATATATATATATGATGAGATTCAAATCTAATCTAAATCCAAGCGAGCATGCTCTCAACTGTCTTCCTTTAATTATGCTCACCAACCACCACAATCTAGCATTGTCCAGAGTCTTAAAATTTATAAATTTAAATATATAAATTTCTACAATTAATCCATGCAATGCCTTTTTTTTTTTTATTATAAAGGTGATTACAGATTAGTATGGTCACACGAATAGGAAGTGGTTTAAAAAAAGAAAGGAAAAAGTGTACATTTATTTCTTTAACTTCACAAAAATATCTATTTTAGTCCCTTAATATAGCTTTAGTTCTCTCACCATCCCCACATTAACAAAAAAAAATGATATTAAAATTTTCAAGTGCTCGCATATTGAGTATAAAGTTTAAAGGATTAAAGAGATACTTTTTAAAATTAAGGAACCAAACAAAAACACTACTACGCCTACGTCAGCCAGCTCGCAATCCGTGGGTTTTCTGTGTACCTAGCTTTGTTGTTTAAAACACAAGAATTGTAAAACATTTGGTCTAGCACAGTTAACACTTAGTTGTATTCCTTAAATATCCAATTAGGGGTTTGATTCTTAGTGACGTGTATAGAAGGGGTCTCATAACTAACAATAAATCTTCTTAAGAAGTCTACGGTGTGAATGGATTAGTTATTGTTACCAGCGGTGATATTCTGGACTTACAAAAGAAACTCATAGTAAGATTATATAGATATTTTTTCCAAAAATGCTTTGATTTATATAATATTATCGTAACACATTTGTTCCTAGGAGAGGATAATATAAGCCATAATATTATCAAAAGCTACCATGTGTTCATTTTCTAAACCTAGACATGTAGCCGTACTATCACATATGCGAAAAAAGCAAATTTTTAAAAAGAAATTTACAATTAGGTCCCAACAAAAAGATTAATGAACAAAAGGTCTCAAAAATTGGTAAAATTACCATCAGGTCCCAGTAATAACTGATCAGGTTGTTATTGAAGACTAGTGAAGTTGTTAATGGCAACCGGATCAATTGTTGCTGGGACCTAATGGTAATTTTGTCAATCTTTACGGCCTTTTATTCATTAATTCTTTTATTTGGATCTGATAGTGAATTTTCTTTCTTTTTTTAAATCACAATGAAAATGACTTTGGCTGTTTAAGATATCAAGTCTCAGTCTACGTGAATGTTTAAAATGCTTTTAGAACAGTCAACTCTAATTAAGCCAGGCAATACTCAAGTTTAACATATTCATGTAACCATATTAAAACAAAGTTACTCGTACGAAAACATCATACTATTTGAATTTCTTTTCAGCGATGGACTTAAATAAAAAGTCCAAATCAAATACTTCTTTAATTCTTAAAAAAACATGGCATCGAGTCCATGTGAATGATCAACAAAAGTAATTTTAAAAAAGAAGAAATTTACAATCATATCCTAAATAGAGGAATTAATGAACAAAAGGTTCGAAAGATTGAAAAAAGTACCATCATGTCCCAACAGTAGCTAATATGTAGTACCAGTAATGTGAGTTGGGCCCGCGGGCCCAACCTGCCAGCTCGCCATTTTCTGGCGAGCTCGGGCTGGCAAATAGTGGGCTGATCCAGCCCGCCCCGTCTGGACCGCGGTTTATGGCGGGCTGGCCCTCTTTTTTTATTTTTTTAAATTTTTTAAATTATTATATCTTATATATTTTTACCTTTTTTCATCACAATATTTTTTATAAGGATAAAAGTAATATTAAATTCTATTTTTAGGAAATTAATGAACATTTATTTATAGAATTTGAAAGAGAATAGCATAAATATGCAATCTCATAGAAAAAATTAGGTAAAAAAGGAAAAAATAATTTATTTTTTATTTTTAAAAAAAATAAAAAGTTGCGCAGGCTGCGGGCTGGGGTTTTCCAGCCCGCCAACCCGCGCGAGCTGGCCCGCTTTTACCGGTGCTACTAATACGATTGTCATTAACAACCTCACCAGCCATCAATAAAAACTGGATTCCAACTACTATTGGGACCTGATGATAATTTTTCTAATATCTAAAACATTTTATTCATTAATTGGGGTATTTGACATCTAATGGTAAAATTCTCTTTAAAAATGCCCGTTATAAAATTTGAAATCATAATTTTGAACACATTTTAGTATCATCTATTTATTTTATTATATCAGGAGATATTTGAAATCACCCTCTTTCTCACCACATTGAAAGCAAGCAAGCCGCCACTCACTCTTGGGAACCTTTCTTTGATTTTTTAAGCACATACATAATTACATTGGAGATCACTCTATTTTAGACACTAATTGTAGGCATATCTCAGTGAGGATTCAGACATCTTTTGAATTGCAAAGACAAAACCTTATATTG
>JANTPZ010002070.1:0-27292 GCA_025593235.1 Vachellia pachyceras | reverse complement strand
TTGCAGTGCCCAAAAACCTTAAGCTTCTCGCTGTCCCATTGTTTGAACTGTATGACAATGTTCAGGTATGGTAATGACTTTATTCATCATGTGGAAATAAATATGGTAGGTTTATTGTTGAAAGGATTAAATGCGGGGGAGGCATCTTATAGGTGAATCTGTTCCAAGTTTGTGATACCAATCACTTTCATGTAGCTGATTTTGGGGCTTGTCTAAAATGTTTACTGTTTGGGAGTCATAATTCAATTTTATTAATGTTTGCCTTTTGAGATATCTTGAATTATTGACATTTGTGCATAACATAACTACTTTGCGCTGGTGCAGAGATATGGCCCTGTTATATCCACCATTCCTCAGCAGCTCTCCAGATTCCAGTTCAAAATGATCACTAATTGAATTTAAATGGGAAACTTCTGTCCTGACGGCATACTATTGAGGTCCTTTAGCATTCCAAGATCAAGCCAAGTTTATCCTTTGCTGTCATTGCATAGACAGGCGAGGGTGCCGAATTTGAAATTTAAGTTTTTAGGGATAAATAGAGGAGGAGACGGCCGGAGCTTACTTTATGACATGGTTTCTATGTTAAATTTGTTAGACTATCAATTAATGTATTCACTGATTCTTGCATTTGTACAAGTTACAACCTTGTGTTTGTCTTGAGTTCTGGAAGGTTACTGTTTGTAGTACTATCGGAAAGAGTGGATGACCATCGTCTGACCGCAGTTGCATTGTGATTACCGTGACACCAGGTGTTGCAGTTGTTGTGATCCAAGTTGCCCTGATTTTGTTAGTCTGTATTCTATAACATTTTCAGCTAGTTTCAACTGATTCTGTAGTTAGAGAATAGGTTGATAGCCCTTAATTTGATTCACAAAATATTTAAAGCCATGGCGTCATATGTAGGATTTGAACGAAAAATGTGTTTGTATGTGTTTTTGTATGGTAAGGCCTGGAGTTGACATTTTTAGAAATTGGAATTTGAGTTTTGTAATGTTTGACGAACTGGGCTCTGTCGGAAATATTGTTGGGCGGGCGGGCTTCAATTTTTGTAAATCGAATGTTATTCATTCATGCGCCAACATTCTGTGCAGTTATATTTAGAGTTGCAGAATATTTGGGTTTTGAATTTTTGGCCTTCCACACTTGGTTGCTAAAGGGTAATTTGATTCTTGTAGCAGATCTCATCAATTCATCTGAGCGAATCTCACGATGATAAAGCTGTTTATTGTTGTTTACTTGGTTGGTAAATAGATGCTTGATTTGTATGCACGACTTTCAGACGCACGACGTGGTTTAATCTCCGAAATAAGTAACGTGAAAAGGCAAATTGTCTTGCAGTCTGGTGACAAGTTTTCTATAAATACGAGTGTATGTTCGATCTCATAACATCAGATGTATCGGGTGCTAGTGTCTATACGTCTACTCTAAAAGCGACATCACGTTGAGGGAAAAAATCATCATGTAAATGTACAAGTGAGAAAGGTGTTCTGTTAATGATTTTATTATTTATAGTCTAATGGCATATAAACTCTTTGATAAAGAGAGATTGTGAAGTTACATGCAACATTAGGGGAAATAAGTTCTCAAACAAGCATGCATTATTTTTTTCCTCCGTAAAAAATATATCAAAACCTGTAAAACCATCTTAAAATTTATAAATCACTTTGAAAACTGTAACTTCTTTCTTTCAACGGATTTCCTAAACAAACACGCAATCGTCAGGTTGCCCCTTTAATTCGGAAGAGGATGATATAAGAAAAGACATGTGATGTACCAAGGAAGAGATGTCTCATAACCTAAGAATGCAAATCAAGACTGCTAATAATAAACTAATTGCGTTTTCAAAGTAACTTTTAAAGTCTTAAATATTAGTTATAATTTAAAAAGGGAAATTTATTGGGATGTTCCAAATAAGGAACTTATTTAATGAATGGTCCCACTTTTTAAAATATTTATCAAAAGGTCCCATTGACAACATCATGCGTGGTATTGACAATACCTCATATTGTCAATAGGACCTTTTAATAAATATTTTAAAAATTGGGATCATTTATTAAATAAGTTTTTTATTTGGGACCTTCCAATAAATTTTCCATTTAAAAAGTCATACCTCTCCTTTATTTTCCCCTCCTTTCATTTTCTTCTCTCACTTTTTGCAGCCACTCAAATCATTTTACCTGACAGCGATATCGTCACAAATTATTCATTGTTTAATTAAATATAGAAATAGAAATCAAGCTAGCCAAACCTATGATGATGAACTACATGAGATCACTCTGAGCTGTGAGCATCTTCCTCCTCTACTTCTGAAAGTAAATAAATAAAAGTTGAAGAGCTTAAATATAAGCAAGGAGGTTGAAGCAAAGACTTGGCCAAAATGGTTCTTGAACTCATATTTTATTGTAAGACCAAAATTCCTATTTTATTTCTGATACTTATTCGAGCATTAAACTGCTAAAGTCATAATTGACTTGGGATTTGAATAATTTTTTAACCGACTTGAGGATAAGTTTAATGGTCAAAATATTTATAATTAATGACATTTTGGGTTGACATTTTATTTCGGCTTTACAGCTCTTGCTTGGGCTTATAATTAATTAACTCAATTGTGCCACAGAAACTCATATCAGAAACCTCTTCACCTTATGATTAGGTCGAAACACAACATTTTTTTTACAATTTTTTTCCTAAGTCAAAGTATTTTCCTATGAGAGCAATTTTTTTAAAAACACTGTTGGGTACTAAACGTATGTGCCTCTTCAAGCGGGAATAATGAAGGGAAAATATATAAATTTGGGTAAACTTAAAAAAAAGACTTGGATTGGGTAATAATTATTCTAAAAGACTTTTAAAAATTAGTTTTTTTTTGTAAAGCTCAAAGTATCATTTTCTAAAAATTATTAATTGTAATTCTTGAAATTATAAATCCAGAATATTTTTTGAATGTTTGCTATACAAGTTTGTAAATAAGAGAAGCACTGATGATGGTTTTTATTTTTCAAAAGAATTTTATCTTAATCCCTCTGAATTTTACATGAAAATGCTACGGCCATAAAAATTAAAAAATAAATAAAAACAGCAGTTTTCTCCGAAATCATTTGATGAGATCAAAATTAATTATAATTGGATAAAAAACATTCACGAAAAGAAGAAGTCTTGGTCAGTCTCCTGATAATGACCGTGTTTGGTAATTAAAGGCATATCAAAGCTAAGGTTAAGACTTAAGAGTCTGAATTAAATTTAAAATGTTTCACTTATAAAAACAATTTAAAATCAAATAAAATAATAAAACCAGCTTTCACAGCTGGATTAGCTAAATTTCACCTATTCCTTTCGAATTAGGTTTAGACTTGACTATAGAGAGTTTACTTTTAGGTTGTATTAGAATCTATCAAATTATATGTCTGTGTGTTTTAAATTTTTTTTATGAATGATAACATTTTAAAAAATCCTCAAGAATTTCACGCTTACCTCTAATTTAAACGCAAGTCAATAATTCCAAACATCATATAGAATTAATGAATTCAAACAAAGCCCCGAAATGATTTATTTATATTAATTTCCCGTTACTTGAATTAAAAGAATATTTCTTATATTGGGTTCGTTTGAAAATGCGATACAGAAGTACTTTTACGCAAGTCGAGATAAAAATGTGAAGTGGATTATCCCATTTTACGGAAAAGCACTATTGAACATGTTTTTGGCTTTACTTAACTTTTTGTCAAACAAACCCATTAATTGACAAGGGAGTGCTGTTCAATTGGGTAGCCGTTGTCATCTAGAAGGTTATCACCATCACTCTTAATTAATTAATTAATCAATCAATCTGTTGATTATTATGCACTTAAACAAATCTATTTTTTTTTGTTTTGCCAAGAAAAAAAAAAGCAAATCTAAATTAAGGATACATCAATAAGATATATGTTTCATGTTAAGGGGGCATAAAGATTTTTAAGCATCAAGGTTTAGGAATTTAAGCATATCCCAAAAGTGAAGGTGTTGATTTTTGTGACATAAATAAAATTCTTTTGAAAATGAAATAAATAGATTTAACGATCAGTGTACAAAATATTAAATGTATTACATAATGAAATATATTGGTTATTGAATAATAATTCGATCCTCATGATGTCATGCATGGCCCAAACGAATTGTTTTTTTTTAATATCATCAAAATGGAATTACTGAAATGTTTCAATTAGATTAACCCCCACTCCTTATAATTTTATCTAATTAATTTAATCAGGTCCCACAATTGTTTTTTATTTTGTAGTTTTCTCAGCTATCAAGTATTAGTCCGTAAACTCATAATATATTAATTAGAGCTGACATAAAAGCCGTCGCAAAATACAAAATAATAGCTATATATATATATACAATAAGATTTTTCAACTCTAATATTTTTAAATGTATATGATGTGTATGTTTGGAAAAAACTTATTTCTAACGGTACACACAAATCAAGACAAAATCATCTTAGAACTCGTAAATTTTTTTTGGATCCTGTAAATTCTTCTTGAAATCCATAAACTCATTTCTTCCAACGAATTTCCAAAAATCCGTTACAAAATCGGATATAATGAACAGTATGATATTTAACATACTTCTGACGTCATGCATAGAAAGGTCATAGTTCCTCGATACTTTTAAAAGGGCCAAATTTATGGGTGACAACGGTTCCTGATTGTCTATAATTTTTCTACGAAAATTATGTTTTTAAGCTTTGGGATGAAAAAATGCAGGGGAGTGTTCCGCCTTAGGGGAAGGATCCACAGGAGTAGCGGTGGATGAAGCGTAAGCAAAAATGTCGGTTTGAGTAACGCAAACATTGTTGAGAATCCAATGTCTTGAAAACTTAAGGGTTCTTCTACAAGGTTCATCTACAAATGGTGAGTCAAGACCTAAGATCAAACCAAAAGACGTAGTTGATGGATAATAGGTGAATATTTCTATGCTACCATTTGTTGATCCCGAAGGATGGGGGAGGCTAAGTTAGCCGAAAGATGGTTATCGGTTGAAGGACTCAAGGAATAAATATTAATGGGTATGTTTGGTAAAACGATTGAACACCCCAAAAGTATGTTCAACAGTGTTTTTTCCGTAAAACGAGATAATTTCCTTCACACATTTGCCTCGTAAATAGTAAAAGCAATTATCCACCGCTTTTACAAACGAACCAATTGGGTTAAGAGTAATTTGGATTGTGGATTTTGTGTTTTACACATTGCTTTGTACAAGTTGCAATATTCATAATATATATAATATTATATATTAAAAATGAAAAATAATAGAAATGTTCATGCATGATATTCTTCAACTTGAAAATTTTCATGTATATGATAAACTTATTTAATTACTATAATAAAATCAAATATGGTGGATATTATTATATTTAAAATATTTTTTGCATCTTGCAGTGTTATTCAAGAGGACAAAAAGTTGGCCAAAAAAAAAAACTCCTTGCTCCTTTTAGAAGGGACGAAAGCGTTCGTCACAAATATGCATATTTATTTATAATTTTTCAACGGAAATTTTTTATAATTAAGGACGATTTCGTGTATTTTTTAAGTTAATATTTTAGAGAAAAAAATCATTAAATTTACTAGTTGAAGCGTCACGTTGGACAATTCTCAACAATAATTGTGATTCCTTGATGTCAACAAGTCACTAGTTTATTAAATTATTACGTTATAAATATATAATTATCGAAATATAAGTAATATAACTCACTTGCACGCGCTCCATAATGTCAACAAGTCAATGGTTTCTTCCTCTGTGCTAGTATGTACAGTAGGTAATACTTGTGTACTTATATATAGTTATTTTAATTTTTTTGGAATATACTACTACTTCTAGTATTTAATATAAGAATCACGTGATTTTTTTTGATATTAAGAAAATAAATAAATAACTTGATTAGAACATATATTTTAAAAAAGTTAACCAACTCTTATATTAAAGATTGAATATAGTATTTTTGAATTTTCTCAATTGCATGAAATGCTGTATCTAGTTTATAAGAGCTGTAGTGAAAAAATTAAGCAATCATTTGTGAATAACTTTTTAAATTCTGTATTTTTGAAATTTTTTACTAAACATCAATTACAATATTGTGTGTAGGGAAAAGAGTTTCATTGAGAGAAATGAGTTTATGGATTTTTAGATGGTTTTATAGATTTCAAGATAGTTTTTATGAATTTCGAAATGATTTTTACGGATTTTAAGATAATTTTATCTTAATTTGTGTGTACCGTTTTAAGAATGGAGTTTTCAAACAAGTACAATAATAATTTAACAAGCAACAACTTTTAACTTATTGAATCACAAAAAATTTCAATGAGGTTAATTAAGTCATTTCAGGAAATTAATTTCATTGGGGCTGCCGCTTAATCATCGTTTGATCCTATCATCCAATCACAGTAGTTTCTTAACTGCTAGTAGATTGGACAGATTCTTTGGACGACTTTTTTTTTTAATCTCTAATTACATAAATGTTTGTTTTTGCCAACCTAAATAGATAAATGTGTCAAACATAAATAAAAAGAACAACCAATAGAGGTTGATTTCGTGTGGCAAAAAAATAGAAATTGATTTAGTTGGTAAGGAATTGATTTATATTTCATAGAGTCATAAATTTAAATCGATGACCTTATTATTGGATGATATAAAAATATTTTTGTAAACGCTCTATGAACCTGAATGCATACCTTAACCTCAATAAGTTTACAAAATTGAAGTCACCTAATTTTTTTATACAAAAAATAAATCAGATAAATATAAATACACACAAATAAACACAAGTAACTCCTACCAAAATGCAAGGGTTTCACGTTCCTACGTTTATCAATGATTTATTTAGTTTTATCAATAAAAGAATTTTGATTTTTATGTAAAAAAGAATCCTGATGGATCATCAATAGTAGCAATTTGCCTATTTCTTTTGGCTTTCATTTATTCTATTTCACTTCACAATTTTGAATACAATTTGATCAATTTTAACCTTTATATATCATGATAATATAAAACAAAAAAACAACAAATTACAAATCACACTAATTGTTGTAGTTCTCTTCAATAGTAGTAATTTGACAATCCGTTGGAAGAAAAAAGTTTATGAATTCGAAATGATTTTTACGGATATCGATATATTTTTTATGGATTTCAAATACCTTTTATCTTGTTTTACATGCATCAGTTAAAAAAAAGTTGTTTCAAATGAGCATATAGTCACATCGCTCAAGTTAAATAGAAAAAGGTCCAAGAGAATAAATGGGCCTGCTCGCATAACAATGATGCTAGTTTCTTCTCTGCATGTGACTTTAACATGGCAATAACAGGGATTCTGATCTGCATTTCTACCATTTTGTGTCCTTGTTTTCTACAGGAATGATTCTTTTAGTTCTGAAGAGTTGCCGCGTTCTGTTTTATGTGGCCGAGTAACTATATTAAAAACATAAAAAACACTGTGCTCATGTATGATTCTAAGTTTCTGACTAAATTTTTCACCTTTGCTTCCAACATGTATGCCATAAATAATCACACCCATTCTTTGAAATTTCATAGAATACCAAAGGCCTATATCCATTAACTTAGAGTCATTGTTAAACCACATTAATCAAATATCTCATCATATATCTGGAGCCACTGACAGTAGAAACAAATTTGTTCTTTGGTCGGCAAGGGAAAAAAGTGTCGGCACAAGCACAAGATGGCTTCGTTGTGTTGTTCAGTGCTTTCCATTCAAAGGAAAAAAAAAAAGTCAAGTTGAACTACATTATAATTTAAGCCATAAGTCTGCTGCATTCAACATTCTGATCATATTTTAATTTATCACATTATACATTATTGTTGGAAGTATTTACCAACTTTATACCAACCACCAAGTGTATGACAAATATGAGAGCTATGGCTTTTGAGGGGTCTGAGTTTCAGGTCTGCTGATTTCCCTACTAATTAAATTGATGCAGTTTATACGCCATTGATGATCTTACTTAGCACTAAGACAATTATGCTCATTCATATTAAATACAATACTTGAAATTTTGTGAATCTCTATGGGACACCATAAGTCTTTCTTTTTGTTCTCATTCCAGGAAGGTAGCTCCATACATATACATACACCCACACATACATATATAAAAATTATACTTTATAGGTCCCAGCTTATTTTTATTTCTTGTTTGTGAGTTGGTAAGGACCTAAAAAATTCAAGAATACAACTAATACCTGATTTATATATATATGGATGTGGTTGTCCACTATTTCCATGTCAAGATAGTCTGCTTTCTCTTTCTCCATGCCTCTGTTTTGTCTGTGTTGTTCAGTAGAATCCATTGAACCGAATTTCTGAAACAGAGGGCTAAAAAATGGGGAGGCAGCCAGCTGATAAGGTAAAACCAAAACACAGGAAAGGGTTATGGTCACCTGAAGAAGACAACAAGCTCATAAACTATATCATCAACCATGGCCATGGCTGCTGGAGCTCTGTTCCCATCAATGCAGGTCTCTTCCTTCTTCTCTCTTCCCTCTTCCTGATTCCTTATCATTCAAGTACAGACATTGACATCAAATTGAAATTTTAAGTGTTAATGTGTAATTTAAAGGGCAAACTTTTATCTCCTACGAGTGACTCGTAAATGTTAAAAGTTTTCCTCAAGAAATGCTTCGCTTTATCCATCTGATAAACTGTGAACGAAACTTGATTAGAATTTAGTAACCATTTTTATACTTGTGAAAAAAGGATGGACATTCTAGGTCATCAGTTGATTCTGCTTATGATAATCAAGATGTGAGAGTGAAAAGATGGATGGTGACTTTTGGTTCAAGTAAATAATTGTTATTTATTCCTTTTTTTAATTAAAAAAACTATTGGCTGACGGATTTGAATTTAAATAAACAGGCTTGCAGAGGAATGGGAAGAGTTGTAGATTGAGGTGGATTAACTATCTAAGGCCTGGATTGAAGAGAGGGATGTTCAGCAAACAAGAGGAGGAGACAATCTTGACCCTTCACCACATGCTAGGCAACAAGTGAGCAGTAACAATTAGCCTATTTTCAAATTTTCATTAATTTCCAACAATATCTATATTTTTTCTGTTCTGAAAATATGAAGCCAAAAAAAAAGTCTACCCTATAAATTTAAGTCAATATTACTGGTTTAGAGTTTCAAGTCAAGAAGCCGTTGTAATAAATTAGCAGCAAGTGGGCCCTATTTAAGGTACAATTAAGAGGAAAAACCAATAGTTTAGTCCAACCATGAATCGGAATGCGTTTTTTTTATTCTTAGTGAGGAAAGATGTCAATGAACAATTAAATATAAGAGTGATTTTAGCCTACTATTCAAAACCCTAAATTGAATCCTAGTTTCCAAATCAAATACTGATAAGATCCAGGATCTAGAACTCATCAAACTTTTCTAGTTTCCCTCAAATGCAAGCATCTCATAATTGAGAGATAAAAGAAGTCAAGAGGAAAGGAAAATCTCCAACACTCAAATAATATTCTTCATTCAATTCATCGATGTTCCTGCTTGAACAGTCTAGGGTATTTATAAAGGAAAAGATACAACTGACTCAAACTGGCTAACCTAGTGGATAACTCCATGATCATCATTTCTCTCTAACTGACTCCCTAACTGACCCAATATCTCATAATTAAAATTAAATAATTAAAATGTTAACCGTTACTCCTAATCTCTAGGTATCCTATCAAATACCCTAATTAACAGCATCAAAGAATCTATATTCTATATCACTGTTACTTTCTTGAATCAATTTTTCAGAAAAGGCAGCCGTCCGTTGAAATACATATTCCAGCTTTCCTTTTTTTTTATTTCTTTTCAGAAATTCTTTTCCATTTTTATGAGTACTGCCAAGTAAAACTCAAATTACGATGATCAGGTGGTCTCAGATGGCACAGCATTTACCAGGAAGGACAGATAATGAGATAAAGAACCACTGGCATTCATATTTGAAAAAGAAAGTGGCCAAGGCAGAGGAAATACAATCTCATAATAATAAACAAATGCAGCATGCTAGCTCAAGTTCAGATACCTTTGATTCTTCTTCATCAAGTCAAAAACCAGCAGTTCCAATATTTGATCACTTCTCTTGTTCGCAAAACTATAACTTCATCAAAGAGGCTGGTCAGAGCTCCTTACCAAAACTTCTATTTGCCGAGTGGCTTTCACTACATCAAGCAAACAGCGAGATGCCTGCAAATTCAGGTGATGACCCTTTTGTGTTTAGAAGTGGAAGTTTTGATCAGTACTCAGATTTCCAGGAGGCTGCAATGCATGGTGTATCGGCAGGAGGAAGCTACGGCGTAGAGTTTGATATTGGTCTAACAACCCCAAATGCTGCAGCAGCTACCGAAGTCTTCAATGCACAGTTCAAGATGGCAAATCAAGTGGCAGGAAATGGGATAATCCATTTCCCAAGTTTCAGCATGAACAACAATGAAATGTACATATAGAAGCAGTGTTTCCAAGGCAACTCAAAAGGTGAAGAATAGTTTATAATTATCCATCACAGGAAAAAAATCAACTTGTTAAACACACACACACACATACACTTTAATTACAAATTGATTAAGTTAGCCGTTTCAAATGAGTTCAGTAGGATACCAGAAAAAGTGTAATTTAACTGCTACTCATTCAGAGTTGCTTCTGCATACACCTAGGGAATCTTGTTTCATATTACAGAGTCAAAACCTTGTGGTTTTATTTCAATGATGTTTGCTGCAAATATTTTACTTCTCGTAGTTGATTTATATATTGTCCATGATATTATGAAAGGCCTTGGGGACAGGAAACAACTTTAACGTCCAGATGAATACAGCAAATAATATGAGAGCCCAGGATCATGATAATTCGCTGTGAGTAAAAACCCATTCAAACCCTCAAAAGATGACTTAAGCATCAGCGGGCTCCCTAGAAATTTTAAGCATCACTTTACAACTCGGAAGACTTTTTTGCTTTCTCAAGCCCCTAGAATATTTGCTGTTTGATTGATTGTATAAGGTTATTTTACTACCTTTGGAAGGATGAAATAGAAACAAAATCAAACTTCTGAGTACAAAAGTGATACAAGCAAGTGAAGAAAGGTCTTCTTTTGAACAATTTAGGGATTTCCTCTAATTCTTTTCGTATTTGCAATAGGGTGATGTTTGGGTTAACTTGCGTATTTTCTTAAAAGCAGGCCATCTTGTCAAGCTTAGGTGACACAACTTGTGACAAAAAAGTATGATTAAGAAAATAAATTATGATTGGTTAAAAGGTTTCCCCAAGAAAAGATTCTTTTCCCACAGACTGCAGAAAAGATTTAAGGCACTTGAGATTCTCAAACAAGCGTAGTAGGGAAGCTAAGGGTTATCAAGAAAAGAACCAAGAACATATTTAAATTCCAATTGGGACAGATTTTCTAACTTCTTTTTCCATGGTTTACAACATCAAATCAAAAATAGTAAACCCAGTACATATTAATATATTATCCCCCAGCATGACTCCAAATAATTTATATGATATAGAATAGTGTTATCATTTTCCATGGCAACTAGAGTACAAACTCTATGACATATCAGAGTTCTTTAAATTCTCTCTCTCTCTCTTTCAACCCTCTCTTTTGGAATCTACACCTTTCCAAGGTTCCAACACCGCATTTGTATCATTTTACGATCAGGGAAGCATAACATACCCTGATACCCATGAGTCCTTCAAATACTAAAGCTGAATCATATTAAATCGTTCTCATTAATCTTGATCCAAGTAATATCACCAGCTTCAAATTATAGAGTAGTCTGTGAGGACTAAGCTAGCCCATAATAGGACCATGGAAGCAAAAACGATGATCATAATTGGAGTCCATTTCAGTGCAATCACCTGAGTACCAAAGGAACAAAATTGTAGAACAACATATTTGTTCTGCTTTCTTGTCAAGAAATTGAAAGGAAAGAAGAAAAATGATCAAGTCAGCCTACTTCATTAGTCACTAGAAGCAGTTTATATGATACCTCAAGGCGAGGAGAACCCCATATAGGGGATGCTGATGGAGGAGTTGCAGGAAATCTTCCCACTGTTTCTGTCATTACAAGATATTTATTACTATATCAAAGAGTTCTACTTAAGTTTCAATATGGTTCTCGTAGTTTAGCATTTTTTTAATTACAGGGATCAAATTAAAACTGTGAGAAATTCTGAGGGCCATAAGATTGATTTAACCAAAATAGAATGTAATTGCTTTTAACTTTATTCTTGATTTTTTTCCGGTAAAATTATTGAGAAGCAACAGGTAAACGGTTCAGGGAAAAAAGGGTCTTACCTGGAGTTCTTCCCAAAATGTTGGACATATCTTCAGAGACAACATCTATGTCTTGTCTCCGATTCGCATTAAGCTTTGAAAGGTTCGCCTGAGTTCTTGTATCAATATATTGTCTTCTAATATTTGCAATTATAGCATCTGCCATTGAAATTGTAATATTTCGGCCAAGAAAATATATGAAAGTTGCAGCTGCTAATAAGGGTGTAAACAAAAAAAATAAATAAAAGAAGAGATCTGGAAAATTTTCCCCTTCATTACAGTTTCTCGGCAGCCAAACATTAATGTTAAATGCTAGATGCTTGTATCATTATAGTTATAAATGAAAATTACCAAATTTGATGAAGCTGTATGGCATTTTGATTTTGTCTTTCAGGTTTTTATCAAACTTCTCAAACTCCTTCCGTAAATCTTGCAGATAATGGAAAGCCAGCTTTCTTGGGTAAGAGGAATCACACAACACAATGAAAACAACTCCATTCTCGATCAAGTAGCTTATCAATACCAACATATCATCAATAGTTAAATTTCTTGCATTCAAAATTTCTAGGGGGGAAATCAGTTTAAAAAAAACTTCTTAGAAAAACATATCTATAACTTTAGTCTTAAGCAAAACGGTTCTACAAACTCAGCCTCTCATTAAAGGATCATTAAGTTGACCCACTAAAGAAATCTGAAGAATATGAAGCAGAACAGAACGGCAATGAATGAATCAAGAGTTCATGTCAAGGAAATAATTTAATTAATATATTAGTTTTATGCAAATTTTCAATCTTTTCGCAGGCTTAAATTCTAGAAATCTGAAACCTCGTTAACCTAGAAAATGATGTGCCATCTTAAGCTCTAAACTAGCAAGAATTACGCCAACTCAGCCCAGTTTCTAGTGAAAGAACAATCATCTTCATCACTGTTAATTACGAGCATTGAAATTATGGAAGTCTAGGGACCATTCAAAAAGAACTTTGCAAAGTCTCAAAATAGATAAGAAAGGATACTTGAAGCAGTGATGATCAATACGAATGGTCATCTTGGAGGCCGTCAAAGCTCCTCTTGAAATTTCTTTTAGGATGATTTGTGCTTGTTTCTCGTAAAAAGAAAGATAGCCGTCTTCTTGATTAACATATCTCAGACCTTGAGCAAGAGGCAATCCATCACTGACCCTTCCTACTATTGTCAGCTTCACCATTTCCTGAATACTCTCCTTCAATGAGGTATATGGCAGATAGAGCAAAAGCCAGGGCCTTTTATAGGGCATATTAGGCATAGATGAGTAAGTACAAAGTATTAACTTAAGAAACAAGTGATTCTGAGGATTTGCAGAAGGAAAAGGAAACATTTTGTAGGAGAAGAAAAGATGAAGGGGGTGGCAAAGTTAACAGGTGGAGTAAACCCATTTGGCACACAAACAATGCATTCTCCTTTTGCCTTCTTTTTCCATCCTTTTCTTTCTTTCTTTTTTCAGCTTTTTATGGTTTCCTCAAATTCAATCATTTAATTTTATAATTTCATTTTTGAAGTCTCTTCCAGTGAATTTTATCACTGTGAAATATCATCCAGACACAATATTAGATTTAAGACAAAGATTTGTTTTTCCTTGTTTTTAAAAGAAAAATAAAAAGTTGTGGTGTCCAGAGCTTATTTCGAATACTATTCAGTTGGAACAAACTATAGTTTGTATGCTGAAAAGCTAGTTAGAGGGAAATATATATATATATATATATATAGATAAAAATGGTTGGGAAATAGGCTTTTCTTAAAAAAAAAATACTAGTTTTGAAAGCCAGATTTTTAAACTTTTAAAATGGACTTTTCTTGAAATGAGGTTTTCTTCACTGAAAATAATTTTTAATATGCTTTTTAACAATATTTTTTTAATTTCTTATTTACATTTACTAAATACATCAATCACTTTTGATATTTCTACCAAAATTATCAAATCATACCTAATATATATATACACGTGTGTATTTGTGTATGTATATAAAACTTACGTCATTTTAATTATTTTTTGTATTTTACATCAAAATTAATTTTCAATTATTAAATTTAAACAAGTTTTAATTTGACAAACTTACTTTCTTTTCATAAAAGAATTTATAATGAGTTAAAAATCAGATTGGCAGGATTGATCCAAAAACTGGCAACCCAGTCACATCCAGTTCGATCATACCCTTAACTTAAAATTATGGTAGTGAGTTTATGTATTTTTAATCTTAAAATTGAAAGATTGAAACAAATATATATAAGTAATTTATTGCGTGATCCATAAAAATTTAACATTTTAAAAGTTCTACTTAAAAATTTAATTTTTAAAGAGAAAAAAACGCAGGTTGGTGTTTTGACGGGTTGCCCCTACACTAACGGGTTGAACCAACCTCTTTTTCGGCTTTATTAATTATGGATAGTTTTAATTTAATATAATGAATAATTTAATTATGGATAGTTTTAGATTAATATAATAAATAATGTCAAAATTTTAATTATAACCAATTTTGCGATTTAAAATTTATATTTTGAGATTTCATCATTCCAAGTAATTATTATTTTAATGAAGTTTGTAGAATAAATATTATTTTCTATTTGTTTTTTTATCTTAATTTCCCTTAATTTTTATGCTAAGTTGACCAATGTCAATCCGAACAGTGGCTTTTACACGTATCATCCATCAACGTGATCCGCGACAGTTGTCGACAGTGGTAGACAGGTCAGCCCCATACACACACACATCATTGTTTTTGGAGAGCCTTGATTGAAAACCTGTCATCATTGAAAGATGACCCGCAGACAAGGACGTACTTTTGTTGGCTTCTTTGGCTTCCACGATTTTATGACGCCAATGAACTCATTAACCTGTTTACCATTATCCCTTCTCTTCAGAGGTGTTTTTCAATCCCTGTATGTACGGATTCATACAAGTGGAAACACTTGCGTACCCATGTTTTGTTGTTCAATAACTCTTCGTACTGAAAGATTTTATCATTGAACCGATCTAGCCTCGTTAATTAATCTTGGGTCGTAGCTAAATTTGGGCTAAGTTCATGAAACCACGTGCATTTTGAGCTTTTGACGCTATGCTCTTTGTTCCTTGTTTCTTCCACATGAGATGATACTTTGAAACTTGAATAACCTTCCTCAGTTCCTCTGCACCAATATGATGCGTTCCCTTGAAGCGTCAAATTTTGTGGAAACTTCCCATCAAAATCACTGTTTCCTGGGTCCGTTTCCCTGGCTACAGCAGTAGTTATGTCATTTTAGTGGGTTTTCGAGAGTCTACTGCCTGTCAAATGTTTGACTAATGCTTCACTGAAAGTTCTGTCGTTTTCTTCTGTTGAAATCATATCTGTCTGGTTAAACCCATTACGGTGGTTGCTTTCCTTTTCATGGGTTTAAATGTTTTATATTTATGTTTGTTTTCTCTTTTTCATTTTACGTTACTAAGAAGTAAGAACCACAGTCATTGCCTTACATGGCATGTATGCATTAAATGCGGTCGTGGTCCCTTTACGCCGCCCGATTGTACTATACTCGTGCATTTATAGCCACCTGATTGTTTTGATTGCTTCCCCTTCAGTGGGTTTTCTACTGCAACACTCTTCTTCCTTTCCCTCTGTTTATTCCTCTTCCTCCTCATCTTCTGGGTTATTGAACATAGATACAAAAAAGAGAACGTATTATATCTAGTACTAAATCAAACTGGTAATGAGGGGGTGAAGATGGGGAGGTCACCGTGTTGTGATAAAGATGGAGTGAGAAAGGGAGCTTGGACTCCTGAAGAAGATGAAATCTTAGTTCAGTACATCAAGAAGCACGGCTGTGGTAATTGGCGGTCACTACCCAAGAATGCAGGTTCAGCTTCCTGGACGTCACTTTTTTTTTTTTTGTTCTTCTTGTTTTCTGCACTTACTATTGTTACCTATAGGTCAAAAGTGGAGAACCGTGGTGTTTAATCTTGTATTCAACAAACATGATACAGTATGTCTACTCTGGGGGAAAATAAA
The DNA here is from genome assembly GCA_025593235.1 of Vachellia pachyceras. Lineage (NCBI taxonomy): Eukaryota > Viridiplantae > Streptophyta > Magnoliopsida > Fabales > Fabaceae > Vachellia > Vachellia pachyceras. The sequence continues at coordinate 10,980 of JANTPZ010002070.1, read as the reverse complement.
GTCTATATTTTGTCTTCGTTATCCGTATCTATTTAGTACAAATCATATATTCTTGGTAATATATGTAATATTGATCCTAGTTCGGGTCTGATCAACCCTGCACACAAGGTCAAATTTTTATCTATGTCGGATCATGGCTGGGAGAGTAGAGGAGGATTCAACGGCATGGAACTTCTGAAATGCTTGAATCTAGGGTTGAAATGTTGTTTATGAAAGCAACATTCTATTGCACCTAGTCTTAAACTAGCAATTCCTTTTTCCCCTGAATTCCACTAGTAATAGTGACATTAGAGGTTAGGAAAACTGATATAGGCACCAGATGATCCATCTCCATAATTTTAGTTACCTGAATTCTTGTCAAATTCTTGGCTGGAGAATTTGTAGTTGGGACCTATAGAAATTACCTTGCAAAGCGGATGTGTCTATTTCCCTCTGTAATACTGCACTATTGAACACTTAAAGACCACAACTTCCGTAACTTCTTTTGCTACAAGGTTTTAGTTATTTCCTTATCAATCGGATGCTCAGAGAAAATGCAATTGCCAAGTTCTTCTGTAACTTCTTTTGGTTTGAGGCATTAGATTTTAGATTACTAACCTGATTCTCAGAGAAATCCCATTGTATACTTCTTTTATATGATGTTAATTCTATGAGAATTACAAAATAGTTAATAAATTACTGACTATAGCTGTTTGCAATAAATCTATGAGAAGCAGGGTATAATGATAAATGATCAACATGGTAAAAACACCTAATAATTCAAATTCAATTACATTAACATTTGTAGTGAACTTCAACCAATTTTGAATTGTGCTGGATGGAGATTTGATGTGGTGAAGATGGTCAACAAGATGACATATTATAAAGAAGAAAAACATGAAGGTTGATAAGACCCAGAATCTAGGTAATTATCAATCTCTCCTACTCTTTCTTTAAGCAAGAATCTTACTCAATGGAAGAGAATAAAAGCCAAAAGAAAAGGAGAATCTCCAATCTCAAACACAATATCAATTCATTCAATTCATCGATGCTTTACTGGGATACAACTGAAGTATTTATAGAGAAAGGGTACAACTGACTAATGCTAACTGACTACCTAGTGGAGTGATGCATGATACATCCACTCCCCACTAATTTCGCTAATGATCTCCTAATGGACTAAGTAAACCAACTTACTTGACTAATTAAATAATTAAATAATGATAATGGTAATTTAGCATCCTATCATGGTCTTAGTGAAAAATAAAGATGAAAAATCAAGTTCATTTCTTCCTAATGTATTTTATAATGAGTAAACCTCAGGGTATGGTTTATGATATTTTGCATTTCCGATATCTCTCCTAAATCCAAGTATGCTTTTTTATCAGAGGACATTATACTGTTCTGTATTTCTTAATATTTATAACATGACTGCAACTAGGTCTACTTCGATGTGGAAAAAGTTGTCGGCTTAGGTGGATAAACTATCTTCGCCCTGACATCAAGCGTGGCCCTTTTACTAGTGAAGAAGAAGGTAAAATCATTCAACTTCATGGCATGCTCGGCAACAGGTAGTGCTTTGTTCCCCTTGCCAATTTTCTTGGGCACTCATATAGTCAGTACTCGTGCTCTCCGAAAGCTCATAGCAATAATCTGCAGAAAAGAACAGTCATGTATAACCTCTTATCTTGAACTAACTGAATTGAACTGAGGAAACTGGAGTATTTGAGTTGTATTTGCAATGGATTTCTGGAGAATATTGCATATTGTGCATGTCCTTTAAAGCAGATATATATCTAAAAGGAAAAGAGGTCTTTTTTACAACAACGGAAAAAATATATTTTATCTAACGTTTCACTGACAGCATTTAGGATGGGAAATCTTCTCATTCTATTGCTATTCCATTAATCTTCTCATCTTAATGTCTTGTAATTTCACATTGGCTGCATTAGGTGGGCTGCTATTGCATCTCATTTACCAGGAAGAACAGACAATGAAATTAAGAACTATTGGAACACCCATCTGAAGAAGCGCATCCTTCCCCCGAGTCATGTAATGGAGGCGCAAGATCCCTCTTTTGGTCCTCATCAAAGTGATATAAAATATGAATCTTCCTCTGTACGTCATGTAATCCAGTGGGAAAATGCCAGAGTTGAGGCAGAAAAAAGGCTGTCAATGGAATTGGAGTCCTCAAGTTTTAACCATTGTCCCAAACCTAACACACATTCTGATTGCTTTCTTCGACTTTGGCATTCTGAGGTAGGGCAATCATTTCGCATGATCACGGAAAAGAAAGCAGAAAGTGACAGCCCTACTTCACAAGCGAGCAGTGTCTTTGCCAACATGGCTCAAGAACAAGCAAGCAGCTGCAATCCAAAGCTTGAAGAAGGCGCTGCTGGGTCAGACTCAGGTTCTCATGAATTTCTTGATGCCTCTGATTCTGCATTAAAGCTCTTGCTGGATATGCCTGCTGAAAATATAGGATTCTTTGAAGGATTGGAACAGACTGAGAATTTCCTGGGTCCTCTGCATGATAGATACGACTAAAGCTACTGCATAAACTTCTCAGGGAAAGGCAATGCCTTTATGAATAGAAAATTTTTGTGCCTTTCTGTTTCTTCATTTCTGCATGTGTAAGTCTAGTGACTAGCCGCAGTTCAGCTGGTTTCCTCTCATGCTCTTCATGTTTTTGATGCATGTTAGATGTTTTAGGAATATAAATATAGGGAGCCTAGATAAATGCAGTTGCTAGAATTCAGAACTACCTTCCACTTCATAGTGGTTGTAAAAGGAATTTTGCACGCCTTTTGATTGGTTTCTATATTCGCTTTTATCAATCTTATCTTTTTTCCTGCTCCTCTCTTTTTAGGACTGATTAGTATCGAGTTTACTGTAGAAATCATTCACCAGCTCTACGCTAACGACTCGAAACTTGTGGTTGAAAATAGTCCTTGCATAATATCTAAATCTTTAAGATCAAGTGTTCAATAATCCAATCCTTTCCACCTCCGATTCTTATTTGGGTTTTAGGGCATATGTGCTCGGAAGTATCATGTAGTTGTGCCGGGTGTCCAAAATTTTTTAGGTACAATGATACTTTAAAAGTGTAAAAAATAATACAATATCTCTTAATCTAATAAATGTAAACGGTCAATTAATATTTTATTTGGTTAAACAAAATTATTTAATGATCAAATTTAATCCTTTAAACGAATAAAGTAACATTGCAGTATTTTCTGCACTTTTTTCGAGCAAATTTGCCTCTTTACCCTTTTTTTTTTAAAAGTTAGACCTGGTTTTAACAGAAAATATGACAAACCTATGCTTACATGCAAAGTTATATATACGTATATAGAACCAATGTACCACAAAGTAAATTACATGATGTCATGTCTATAGTGATCGGTATATTGACGCCAACATTGATATGCACACATGATAAATGAAAATCAACTCAACAAGTTCAACGAATAATTTAAATACAAATTAGACATATGTACCAACACCAACGAATAACAGGTCTGTACGGACATTTGTAATAGTAAAAAAGCACTAAGAATTCTTCACCCAAAAAAAGAAACACTAACAATTCAACATTCTTGGTTTTCTTGTGAGATCCGAGGATTTCAATATCAGAAACAGCCAAAAATCTTCTTTGGAGCTGTTCCAGTGGCCCTGTATTTTGCAGCTGCTTCCTCTGCCTTGAGAATATCTTCCCCTTTCTTGGCATCAATAATTGCCCTCTTCTCTTCAGCTTCCTTGTGGATAATAGCTATTTTGTTTTTCATCTTCTCCACATATTCTGCCTTCTTCTTTTCAAGTTGTTCCTATTCACATAAAAATAGAAACACAGAGAAGCATTATCAATAGACCATGATTTATCTTTAGAAAAAGGGCCAGGAAAAAAGTAGGTAAAGAACAATTTTCATTAATTTACATTCTAGCATGTCACAACTAATTTTGTATTTCTTTTATTTCCACGACTTTTTTCACTCGTTTTCTCATTTCAATTTTTACAGAAGGGGAAAACAGATTGGTTATAGAACAAATGAATATTTATAGAGGTATGAGCATATGGTTCGTAATTTATTTATTTTCCCCCAATTCGACCTTTTTCAACAATGCTTCTAGGAATTACTAATGGAAAGGAATGATTGATCTTACTTCAATCTTTTTTAAGTCAGCCTCAATGGATGCCTTCTTACTGTTCTCCCATGCTGAAATAGCTGATAACTTCTTGTGTGCTCTGCTCAAAAGATTCTCGTCAAATTAATATCCATGAAACCATGTTGAATGAATATGAAAGAAACAAATATCTTGATTGAATATAAATATGCAGCGTAATAACGCAAAAAGATTCTCCCTTACTTATTCTCTGCTTTTGATTTTTCGCTTTCTTCCCATGCTCTGACCAGTGAAAGCCTCTTCTCTGTTGCAACTCTAGCCAGCACTGCATCTGCATATGAAAAATTTTATTAGGAGCCTCTAATTAATATAAGGATATGAAAAAGCATGAAGGGATATAAACCAGGTGATTTACCTCGATTTGCAGAACCTTCAGATGGTTTCTCTTCAGGAGCTTCATGAGGCTCTAGATTAATTAACAACAATAATCACTATGATGTCATTATATCATGCTGACAGCTCAACCATCCAAAAAAAACGTTTTGATATGCTGTAGCACATAAAGTTCTAATTTTTTATTTATTTCTTCTGGCTTCTGGGTATGATACCTGATGCATGAGAGAAGGTAGAAAAATTCTACAGATTCATCAATCAGTCCTTATTACAGAGTGTTCTTAGGCTTTAGAGAACTTGATAATTTAGTTATTCTCACTAACTTACAACCATTCTCCTGTGCCAGAATGTAAGAGGATAATCAAAATTACGGTGGTTAATCCAGACTTCATTCACTCAACCACTTTAGCTGGCGTTAAATTTGAACTTATGACCACCTTGAAAGTGTCCACATATTTCATCGCTATGTCGTTTCCAAATAATCCCTCCGGTCCTAAATACAAGTGAGGTATAGTATTTAGGGCCAGAGGGAGTAGCTAAGATCAGGTTGAGCACAGACACAGGAATAAAAGGATGAATTACAAGAAGGTCGTAAGACAAGAACGTGTTTAGATGAAGATACTGATGAATCATATAATCAAGTCGCCTTGCTTTCGAAACATCCAAACCTCTCCTCCTAAGACAAGAACGTGTTTTTCAACAGAATGAATATAGGCAAATATCAGCCATAGTTAACTTATAAGAGAAGGAAGTGATGGAAAAAAGTTTAAATTATTCATTAGAGAAAGAATTATGACTTTTGAGTCCCAAATAGATGAAAAGCCCTTCAGAAACTCTGCTGGACAGAATATTTCACTTGGCAAAAGCAGCAGAGATCGTTACGAATTAACCTCGAGAAATTCATTATCAGAAGGCCTTGAACAACACGAAAGCAAATATGACAAATTAGATATAAGAAACTTTGAAAACAAAATTCACGGTATGTACATATATATATATAAAAGAAATGAAAAGGGGTGTTCAAATAAGAACTCGTCCCATCAACCAACCATAAAATAAACAGAGTAACTATGGAACGCAAACACACACACAGATATATATATTTCATTGAGTCAATTTCTTGAGGAAAGAAACAGATATACGAGAAAAGTGAGGAGAGGGGAGTTGGGTATATACTCTCAACAATAGCGAGAGCCTTAAGGTCATCGGAAGGAGGTTGTGGAGTCACAGATTTCTCCTCAGTCACATCTTTAGGGGGAAGCTCCTCATGAGGTGGAGGCGGGGGAGGCTCCTCATGGGGCGGTGGTGGTGGAGGCGCCTCATGAGGTGGTGGCGGGGGAGGCTCCGACGGGGATTGAGCCTCCAGCGCTTTGGGTTGCTCCTCTGTCATGCCTTAGCTTTCCTTGTTAGGAATTGAGCTGTGATTCCTAACACAAAGTTGGTGATGACGACAACGAAGATGGGGCTTTGAAGCAGAAGGGTGTAGCGGAGCTTTCAGTGATTTTCTAAATATCAGGAATTGATGAAGGGAGGGAGGGGGAGAGAGAGGGGGGAGGGAAGGTGGTTAGGATATTATGGTTGGAGTTGGGACTTGGGAGGAATGAGGTAACTGTTGTGAGCGCTATCAGCTTTCTCCCTCTCCCTCTGTAATATTCCAGAGGTGCTTAGCTGGATGCTGTATACAGGTGGCCATCCTCTCTTCTATGTTGCCTCAATCATACATACTTTCTTCTTTCTTTTTTTCCCCAAAGAAAAAGACATAAATTTTAAAAATGGTTTCTTAAATTGACTTCTATTATTGTGAATTCTTCTAAAAAAAATTATTATGAAAGATTGAGTTTTTATGAAATAACTTGATTATCCCTATTTAAAAAATACACATCCGCAGTTAATAATAATTAAAATACAGATAAATTAAGCTACAGATCTAGTTGGATTACTCCTAAAAGTGATGATTTCCCTCAATTTATTATATCTGAATCATTCAGATTTAATTTTGAATTGTCTTGATATAATTTTTTAAAATAGCAGTTTTTTAAAAAAATCATTATTTAAAAATATAATAGTTAATAAATTATTTTTATTTTAAATTTTATAACCTTTAAAATATTGTCTCTAATACCATTTTTTTATAACCATAGAGGCCTAACATCCTTACTGATACACCGATCGGAGGTTTGACTCCGATACCATTTATAACATCCTCGTAGCTCTTCCTCATAGTCTATGAGGGAGAGTTATGTTACGCTCCACTCCCTTTTGTAAACAGGGAAGAGTTATAAGGATGTTACGTTTCACTCCAAAATTCATTTTAACTTTTTAAGAAATCATTTTAACTTTTAAGAAATCATTTTAAACTTAACGTGTTTTAGTACTTTTTGTATGATCTCCCTTTTTCAAATATTGTATTATTTCACGTTTAATTGATTTATTGCATATTGATAATTTAAAATTAAATTTCAACAAACTACTGTAAATATTACTTTTCCGTTTTGCATTAAGGGTAGTTAGATCATATTATTGCCCTCATATTATAAAAAACCCTATCTGTCATTTCAGACTTCCGGTTACTCTTGCCTTAATCTTTTTTGCAATAAGGGTAGTTAGATCATGGGTCCGTTTGAGAAAGCGGTGGAGAAGTGTTTTTACCATTTACAAGGTAAATGTATGAGAGAGATTATCTCGTTTTACGGAAAAACACTGTTGAACGTGCTTTTGGGGTGTTCAATCGCTTTGCCAAACACCCCCCATTTTACAAAAGGAACTGAACAACTTCGAAGTATCATTTTGAGATTGACATATTTTGGGGTCCTTATATTCTCCAACTTTTAATTAATTTACTGATTGATTATTGATAATTTAAAAATAATATGGAGAAATGGATAAGCTCCAAATCATTTGGTTAAGATGTGCTACCAAAAAAGTGACTTAAAGGACTAACAAATACTTAACTCCAGCATATACAGTTTATTTATTTACTTTAAAATAAAATAAAATATTTGTGTAGGTACCATTTATTTTCATTTTTACTTTAAAGTTAAATTAATAATAAATAGGAATTTGTGTGTGTTTAAAACTTGACTTTGAGTAGAAGATATGAATTTATTTGAGTATAAAGCTCAATAAATTTTGCTTTCACACCACTGTATCATTTTTTGAACCTAAAGCCTTCTATATTTGAATTTTCCTCCAAGTTTGGTTGGTTGTAGTAGTAGGATATTATGTCTAGTGATATATGTTACCAATTTTTTTAAAAAATAAGTTACTTTAATTGATATTAATATGGATATTGATAATTGGGTATTAATTTTATTCATTATGCGGAACACTCCCAGAAATTTTCCACGCAAAAAAAAAACATCAATTCAGAAAAAAGGGAGTAATTAATTAACATCATCAAACACTCTAGAAAATTAGGAAATAGTAATAAACTGTTGCTAAAGGAGACTTGAGAACAATTAATGATATTTATGGGTATAATATAGGAATAAACGTCAATAAAGCGATAAGTGGGTGAGCAACACCTTATAATAATTTAACTTAAATTTAACATTTTAAATAATTAAATAATATCTTTTTCAAGTATAACACGTCAATTCATTTGAAAGCATCAAATATCATATTAAATTAAATTAATTATTGAGGTTGAGGTTATCTTCAACCTTGGCCCCTTACATAGCGTGGAGACTAATACGGAAAGATTCCTTTCCTCGAGATTCAGTCATTTCTTGGTGATGCTCCATCATTTACATATTTATTTTTATATATAACACATAATTTATATTATTAAAAAATTAGTTAAATTAATTTTTTTTAAAAAAATTGTATGGATTAGTTCCCCTAAGATATTATTTCAATCATAAGCACCATCGTCACTCAATATGTATAATTAATAGAATAATCTTTTGAAAAAATTATAAATTAAGAACACATAAAATAAATCTCAATCTTACATTTTCAATAAAAACATTTTAATTAGTTCTTATATTCGTAATAAGAATGGTAAAAATATAATGAAAGCCTCTAAATTATCAAAAGGTTTCTAGAATTATTTTTTCGGGTAAATTAACTAATTATTTATTACGTATAAAAAAGGGGTAGTATCTAAATCCTATCATTCATGAACCAAACTACTAAAATAGTCAACATTACGTAACATGACCTCATCAACGGGCCCAATTGACCATACGTACATATAGATAACCTATAAACTGCATTCATTTCGGATAAAGATGAGACAATAATTAGGTTTCACTCATTGAGTTTTTGTAAACTTGGCGACGTAAAATGGTTTTTCAGCATGTAGGAGGCTCCGTGCCGGATCGTAATTTAGGGGTGTAAGTTATTTTTTAATATTGGGTTGAAGATAAATGAGACTTATTTTTAATATGTTTTGAAAAGAATTTGTAAAAATTGAGTGAGTTTAAAATTAACGAATGAGTGGGTGCAAAATAAATCATATAGTACTAATTTATACCTAATTTTATGGAAGTCAGGGGTGCGGCTGCACCCCTCACACCAACACAGGTCTGCCTATGAGGAGTTTGTAAGTTTAATTACTGGATCCATTTGGGAACACGGTAGAAAAGTACTTTTACGTAAGTCAAGATAAATATATGAAGAAAATTATTTCATTTTATTAAAAAACACTATTGAACGTCGTTTAAAAAATGCAGAAATATTGTCAAACACCCAATATCATTAGCATCTGCTTCCTGATTAAAAAAATAGAATAGAGTTATTTGATTTTTTTTCTTTTGATAAAAGGTTAGTCATGATACAGAATCTTAAGTGGAAGGAAAATTTTATGCCAATTTTTTTAAAATATTGAAGTAAAATTACCAACAATAGTTGTATTGGAGATATAGATTATAAAATTCTAAGGGTGAAGCTATGAAAAACAGAGGAAGTATAAAAATCTGTGAAAACAAAAAATTTGATGCAAAATTGTCGCCACTTGCAATTTTATATGAATTGACCTATTTACAGTAACAACAAAAACATCTTTTTAGTTATTCCTAATTATTGTTTGTATTCTGAATTTTTCACATGTCAACTTGATTTCAGATACCTTGGGAATCTTGTTTCTTTTACGACAATTTCAGATTTCCTATCATTTGTTTCTGGCCATTCAACAAATGGTGAGATAGAATATCATCAATTGTTGTTTTTTTTTTTTTGCCAAACCAAGAAAGCTTCATATTAAATCAAAACAAGCATACAAACACTAATAGAACCAAACCAAACAACCGAAAAACTTAAGGATTCAAACTAGACTTAGTCCACAATAAACACAAGAAAGGACAAGCATTTAAGAGCAAAACAATACAGCATGAAAAGACTCTAACGCCAACAATCAAGAAAGTCTTAATCTGTGATGGAACTCGAAGAACCCGAATAAACAGGTAAAAGCATTCCAATGAAGCTTCGACAAACCAACCGGTTGCCAAATATACTTCCATGGGAAACCATGTAAAGTAATGGTTCCTGACCAACTTTCTTGATGGAAGAAACTCAAGGAGGACACTGATCATAGCACTAGGAAGAAAGGCGCTCTCATCCATAAAATAGATAGTAAAATCATCACTCCAGCCCACAGACGAACAATGATTCCATACACACTGAACATGCTGTGCCAAACTAAAAAAGTGTAACCAATTGCACTAAACGGGCACATGTTAAGCCATCGATGAACAGCATGTACAGCCTCACTGAACAGGCTCAAGAAAATGATTCTACCTTTACCATCATACAGCCTTGACTTTGAATTGCTAACCACGAACCCATCAGCCATCAACCAAGGGGCAGAAACCTCCAACCAACCAGAACTCTTAGCAAAAAATTCAGCAGCCATAAATCTTACACTTAAAGCTTCAATTTCATTTTGTTTTAGCCTAACCCCATTCCACACCAAGCCAATTAGACCAATGACAACAAAGATAATATTCCTCAGTTTAATACATGCTCTGATCAAACTGTAATTACTCCTAATCTCACTGTAATGGCAAATGAACCTTTCTACATATAGATTCATAACTTTAATGTAGTTTTTTTTTTGTTACAAAAGAAGGGCAAGGCCCTAGTACAACAAGAAAATATTAAAGCAAAGGGGATTGAGATCTCAGTACTCCTTCTGCACAAGGTCCCTTAAGAAGGTGGGAACCATACTGAAAAGAGAAGAGTTGTTGATGCCTTCTTTAGCTAAGGTGTCAGCAACTTGATTAAGCTCTCTGGAAACATATTGGATGCTAATGCTCCATTTCCTCTGCAACATATCCATGATTGTCAAGAGCATGAGACTATCATTATCCTTCTTCCTGGAACCATCTGATAATGATTCAACTAGATATTTGGCATCAGACTCGAGGATAATATTTTTGAAGCTCAAGTCCCAAGCAAAGGTAAGCCCTTTGTAAATAGCCCATTCTTCAGCCTCTTGAGGAGAACAACATCCTATCAGATAAGAGAATCCAAAGATCCAAT
>JANTPZ010002069.1:0-12124 GCA_025593235.1 Vachellia pachyceras | reverse complement strand
TGCTGCCTAATTTTTCCTCCCTAATCCAAAAATACCAAAAACAAGTTTTAATTTCCGCATTTAGATTAGTAGATTAGTTCATTTCAAACCAAAACCCCATTTGCATTTTGCATCGTAAACATAAGCATAAGCTAAGAACTTTTGGCACGCGACTTGCTTCCGGTGAGAACGACCCTGGGTTGCAACTATACAACCCTTGGAGATTATAAATTTAATTCTTGGCAAATTTTCAAGGTTGACCAACGACACTGTTTTGCAATTCGCGAGACAGGGCACGCCACCGTGTTTTTCCTTTCTTTCTTTTTAGCAGTTACTTTCCAGATTTATCCCACATAATGCACACACACACAATGTCATATATTCAGGGAATAATAGTTCTTTCAGAGAATTTTAGGAATAATAAAGAAATAATCTCAATTTAGCAATTAATTCCAGTGATCACATCATTCGCACAATTAACCTTTTATTGACTCATTTAAACTCAAATAAAACACCAATATGTCAATATTAAGTGCATTTTCCATATACAAAATTGGGGTTTATCAAATTTCCCTACACTCACTTTTTGCACTCCAAGCAAAATAATGGAACAAGATTGAGTCTCAAGTTACCAAAATGACACTAGTCCAAAATAATCCATGCTAGTAGAATTTTTTTTTGCAATTTAGTGAAGGGGTAGATGATAGGTGAGATTTCTTACCGGATAAGTGTTTCGCTCACTCTCATCAACATGGGTTATTTATCTCAAAGTCATCTAGTTTAGGCTTTACCATAGGCTTGTAACTATCCTATATCTCTACCACTTAAATACAACAAGGTTTTGTGAATCAAAGGGACTTTATGAGGGTTGCATTGTTGGAAAGGTTTAATGATGGAATGGATGATAGTAATAACAAGAGCTAGTCATGCAAATGCATCGATTAGGAGAATAAGGCAGCAATTAACTCAGCATATTAACAACATATTTCAGAAACAGCTTTGTGGCTGGCTCAAGAAAAGTGGTTGAAATGAAATGCAATCATTTCTCTCCTTCATTTGCTCACACCTTACTCATACTCTTGACTTTCTTCTTATTTCCCCTTTGCTCTTCTATTTCTTCTTCTTTTTTCTTTTCCTTCTATGTTTTTTCTTTTTTTCTGCAAATTTTTTTTCTTTCTATTGCTTTCCTTTCTCCTTTTCTGTTTTCTTTTTTTTTTATACTTTCATCATGTTGTAAGCAGGGAAAACCACGTGACATAGCATTCAAGATAACATCCTAAACTGATTTAGTTACAGTACAAATGATCCAAATTCCATTTTGAACTTCCAGCAATATAATTCCAGAAATGAAAAATTGATATGCTATTAGCAGCTCCAATGAATTTCCATACATACACTTGTTAGAAAGTGATGAATTTAATGATAAGAAGGGTTCAAATGGGTTTACGAGGGATTAATTAGTATGAAGGTCAAAATTTGATCCCTAGTCATTTGAAGGTCAAATTTGGACAAGAAGAAAATAAAATAAATAATATTCTATTTTACTTTGAGTTGGTTACAACAGGGAAAACAGGGAAAACCCCCTGTGCTTGATACATATTTGCTTAAATTGCATCTTGAATACAACTATTAGTGTTGTGATTTTGGGCCCTGTGAATCAATTTCTGTTGCTAGAACTAGTAAATACTTGTTGTTTTCATTGTTCTAAGTGTGCATGACCATATCTAACGAGCAAGAAATTGTTCCATTGGATCAAAAAATAAACAAAATTCTTAGAGCTTTAAGAAAAGGGAAAAGGAGTGAAGACACAAGTACTTCAATTCCATTGCTACAAGTACCCTTTGCACAGTCCTCACACACCACATTGAGAGCATTTTCATCTGATTCTTGTCATTATAGTGACACATCTAATTCTGAATCTGCATTGGGTGATTACATTGATAATCATTTTTTTAATGGAGCCTAATGACGAAATACCTAGACCAAACAGGGAGCATGTAGATATACCTAGGGAGCATAATGGTGAACATGTACATAACAATGTGGATAATGAAGCTAGGAATAGGAGCATAAAGGAAATGAATTCATCAAATGTTGATTACAACCCTTATGGATTTTACAATTTGGATGCAAATTTTGAATTAACAGGTCATTTAATAAGTGCTTTACCAAAATTCTTTGGCAATGCAGGTTAAAATCCTCACAAACACCTTCAAAGCCTACACATGGTCTGTTCTACCCTGAAAACCCCTTGGAGCTAGATTAGATGATGTTTAAGCAAAGCCTTCTTATTTTCTATGGATGGCAAAGCTAAGGAATGGCTATATATGCTCCCACAGCACTTCGCTACTCTAACATGGGAGCAATTAAAGAAAGCATTCCTGGAAAAATATTTTCCCGCTTCAAGGACTGCTAAGATGAGGAAGGAAATATATAGCATTCAACAAGTAGTGGGAGAAAGTCTCTTTAAGTATTGGAGCAAATTTTTAGCCCTCTTAGTCTGCTGTCCACATCATCAAATTGCCCAATCTCACCTGATACAGTATTTCTATGATGGACTATTAGACCATATAAAGTCATATCATTCTAGGTCTAAATTTTACTAATATTTTGTTTTTGCCAAATTTGATCCCTAGTCATTTGAAGGTTAAATTTAATACTCAAGTTATGCAAATAGTGGCACGATCTCGAGGTTGATCTCTAAGGAGCTTAAGTTGTCTCTATGTAATTAATTAGCAAATTAATTCACAAAATTAAAGGAGAAGCTATTCTGTCACTATATTCTAAGGCAAAAATCATTCTCTAAATTATTATTTGTGTGGTTTTCCTTATCACCTACTGTGAAATACATTAAAGCTAAAACAGGGATTTGAACCATTATTTAAATAGCTTCCTAGGAGTTTATGACTTCACCCTCATCACTTTGCATTAATATACATTCACCCCAAACACATTCCGTTGCCACAACCGGGTCAAATATGAAGGAATTTAAAAGGTATAGTCATCAGCTACATCCAAAAGCAGTATTGATCAATATTGCTCCAAATTTATTCACAACAACCAGAAATAATAGTCAATCAACTACAATAGTCTGAATGAAGCTAATCTTAAACATGAATATAATCTTTGAAACTAGTATTGACAAGTCCAATCATAATCTGAGTATATTGATTTGAAAGAACAATGCTTAAATCTGCCTAGCACATCATTCATTCAAGAATTAAAATCAAGCAGAACAACTTAGTGAAAATGATGAACTCTTTGTCAATAAGCTCTAGCTAAGTCGTGGCTCCCAAGAAGGCAACGTGATCAGCCAGACATGTTGGTCTCCATGGCAGCAGCAAAGTATTGGAATTCAAGCAACATCCTGATGGATTCCAGCGCTAGTCACGTGTTGAAGATCATGAACTTTTATTGCTTGGATTAGATCTGGACAAATCAAGAATAGTAACACTCCTCGCTGAAGTCGTACTGCTCAAAATGGAGGAGTCTGGTTATGCTGCAAAACATATTGATGGCATCATGGCATGAGTATGACAGGAGACAAGCTGCAGATCTACGATAGATAACTTGGTTGAACACTTTCCTTTGGTCTGGAAACTGACGGTGGTAAGAACAGAAAATGGGATGATGCACAGACAAGAATCGCGGTGACAGAAAATGAAGTTGAACAGGAGGGTAAGGATATGATATCTCAGTGAGTGGAATGGGACGGTGAGATTTAGACACGGATGAGCCGATGGAACCATATGGAGTAACCTCTAATGACTCTCTAATTCATGTTATTCAGGGGAAAAACAAATAAAGTTCAGCCCGTGGGTTCTCCAAGAGTGTACTGCTGTGTTGTCCTGAGGGATGAATTGAATTGATTAGAGGCTGCAAAGATCTCTGCAGCTTAGTGATCTGTCACCAGGAGAGTAAGTGCTTGATAGATAAAAAAATGATCTCCCCTCTTGACCGAAAGATAAATCTCTTGCTACCAGATAAAAGGATGCTTCCTCCTACAGTATTTTCGGTTGAGTTCTAACCACTGCCAGTTGCACTTTTCGTTCCCTCCTAACTAATTCAGTTTTATCCTTTTTCTTTTTAGTTTTAATGACACTATTCAGTTAGTTACACAGGTCTTTGTTGCTTGGAAAGCCGACCGAAACGCTGCATTTCTTCTCTTCTCCAGCACTTAACTTCCAAATTTGTCCTACACAACGCACACAAAAAATATCATATACTCAAGAAATATTACAGTTCTTTTAGAGAATTTTTAGAAATGATAAAGAAATAACCTTAAAATAGCAATTAATCTCCATTATCAATCATTAGCACAATTAGCCTTTTATTAACTCAATTAAACTCAATTCAAATACAAAGATATTAATATTAGGTGCATTTCTTCATGTAAAATCTGGATTTATCACCACTTGCACTGTTTTTCTACTTAGATCATCGGCTACTACATTTGCCTTGCCAGGATGGTACTTTAGTTGATAATCATAATCCTTCAAGAATTCCATCCACCTCCGTTGCCTCATATTTAACTCCTTCTGATCTTGTAAGTATTTGAGACTTTTGTATAACTCGATGATTGCTCCATAGAGATAGTATCTCATCTTTTCAGTTCATACACTATTGCTGATAACTCTAAATCATGTATAGGATAGTTCTCTTCATGAGGCTTTAATTGTCTAGATGCATATGCTACCACTTTGCCCTGCTACATCAGGACACATCTTAATCCATGCTTGCTAGCATCACTATAAACTACATAGGTTTACCGAGGATCAGGAATAATTAGAAATGGGGTGGTCGTAAGCTTCTCTTTTAACTCTTGAAAGCTAGTCTCACATTTATCATCCCATATGAATGACTGATTCTTTCTGGTAAGCTTGACTAATGGTAAATCAATTCTTGAAAAGTTTTGGATAAATCTCCGATAATATCCTGCTAACCCCAAAAAACTCCTAATCTCTATGACTGTCTCTAACCTCTTCCATTCAATACTGCTTTAACTTTGCTAGGATATACAACGACCCCATCTTGAGAAATTACATGACCAAAGAACTTAACTTCCATAGCCAAAACTCACATTTACTGAATTTAGCATACAACTGCTTTTCTTTCAAGATTCCCAGAACCACCCTCAAATGCCTTTAATGATTCTCCATACTCTTGGAATATATCAGGATGTCATCAATAAAAACCACAACAGACTGATCCAAGTATGGTCAAAAGATTCGATTCATATAATCCATAAATATAGCAGGGGCATTAGTCAACCCAAATGGCATCACTAAGAATTCATAGTGTATATATCTCATTCTGAAGGCGGTCTTTGGTCATCCTTTGTCTTTACTCGTAATTGGTGATAACCCAATCTCAGATCAATCTTAGAAAAGACACAAGAACCTACAAGCTAATCTAACAAATCATCAATCCTTAGAAGTGGGTACTTATTCTTGACAGTTATCTTATTCAGTTCCCTGTAATCAATGCATAATCTAAGACTTCCATCCTTTTTCTTCACAAATAGTATTGGAGCACCCCATGGAGAAATACTGGGTCTATGAACCCTTTTTCTAGCAGCTCCTCTATCTGTTTCTTTAACTCTGTCATTTGATTAGGGGCCATTCTGTACGGAGCTTTAGAAATTAGTCCTGCTCCAGGTATTATATCAATGGCAAACTCCACTTCCCGTTTTGGAGGTAATCCACTTATATCACTAAGGAACACTTCAGGAAATTCCCTAATAATAGGTATCTATTTTATTTTCAACCCTGTTTCTACTTGTACTGAGAAGAGAACCATATGTCCTTGGCAACCTTTTTGTAAGCATTTTTCTACTTGGGCCAAGGAGATGAAATTTAAACCAATCTCCAGTCATGTAGGTTTTTGTGACATATGAAACACTAACTTTTTGCGCTTATAGTCTAAGAGCACATGGTTAGCTGATAGCCAATCAAGGCCTAGAATAACATCTATACCATGGAATGGCATGCATATAAGATCAATGACAGTATCTTTTTGCTCATACTGGATTAAACAATTCAAACACACACTAGTAGTAACTATATGTGCACCCAATGGTGAAGACACAAGCAAATCAAAAGGAAATCTATCAATGTTTAACCCCAGCTTCCTAGCATATTCATATAAAATAAAAGAATGACTAGTGCTAGAGTCAAACAATGAAAGTAGGAAATGTCCATTTAGATGAAATGTACCTTGAATCATCTCTAGTGATCTTTGTGCCTCCTCATTTGTCATAGCAAACACCATGTCCTGGTTCTTTGGCCTTAAGTTCTCTGTCCGTTGATTGCAATCTCTAGCATAGTGGCCTGGTCTGCCACATTGAAAACAGACATTCACTCCCGCTAAGCACAGCCTAATATCATGATCCTTGCCACACCGAGGGCACTCCCTGGTTCTAGCAACTCTATGAAATTTCTCCCCTTCTTGATGGTTATTTTTTTTATTGTTTCGGTTCCACAACTTTTGATTCTTCCTCTTCCCAGTACTCCTTTCAGGTGTGTTCATCTATGGCTTATGGCTACTTCGAACTTGGTATTGATATTGGAGGCTGCTTTCTGTATCCTGCACATTTCTACCGCCTCATCAAATTTGGTGGATTGCTTTGGTGCTACCTTCTCATTAAGTACCGGCTTCAACCCTTAGACTAGCTTTTGAGTCCTCCAGTGTTCATCATCTTGGTACTTCAAATATGTAGAATATCGAGACAAACCAATAAATCTTGCTAGGTAATCATTAAAGGATTCATCCTCAGCTTGTTTTCAATTAAAAATTCTACTTCTTTTTCATCCTGTATTGATTGAGGAAAGTATTTCTGGTTAAATCGTTCTTTGAATAATTCCCAGATGATCGATATATCTCTAGCTTGCAGGATCATTTCTGTATTTTGCCACCACTTATCTGCATCCTCTTCCAATTTATACATGGCCATTTGTTCTTTATGTTCAGAAGAGCACCCCATCACACGAAAAATCTTTTGCAGCCTCATTATCCAATCTTTAGCTGCCTCTACATAGAATTTACTTGCAAAAGATGGAGGTTGATGCTTACAAAATTTAGAAATTAAATATTGCAAATTCTCTAGATCTGCTACAGGAACAGGAGGGATTGGCTGTGGCTGGGGTGGAGGCGGTGGCTGTTGAGCATTTCCTGCTACTACTCATTCCCTATCCTCCCTTTCCCTATCATGCCTCACCTGTGTTTCTCTAATTTCATCAATCATCCATCGTTGTTCATGCACACCTTGCAAAATTTGTTGCAACAAGCCAGGTGGAGGCATGTCTTCCTCAGGCAAGAATCGGGCTAGTCCACCCCTTCGTCTTACCATCATGAACTATTCACAAAAGGAATAATCATTAATCACAACATCACTTTACCAATCAATAAGATGCATGTACACATAACGAGGAAATGATATTTCCAATCCAGTTAAATCCCATAAAATAGCCGCTTCCATACAGCTCCATATGACATAAAAGACCATAACATAACCTTAGTAGGCCAAAACCTTTACTCTGATAGAAGTGTCATACCTTAATTTTAGTCCATTAGAAAAACTTATTGCTCTCATAATATCTCCCATCATTTTGGTACTTAAATTAATCTTTCAAAATTTGGGATATTACATTTGACTTAAGGGAATTTAAAGCTTTAAGCCCTAATGGGATTCAGGCTTTCTTGATCTACTATGAATTTTGGAATATTATTGGTGATTTTGTGAGTAATATGGTTAAAGAGATCTTTGCAAATTCTTCAAGAGTTGAAAGTCCAAACAACACTAACCCTGTGCTCATCCTGAAGGTGGAGAAGCCAGAGGCCATTAAAGACATCAGATCAATCTCTTTATGTAATGTTATAGTTATAAAGTCATCACTTAAGTTATTAGTAGGAGAATGAAAGGAATTATGGTGAAGGTGGTTGACTAGCATCAATGTAGCTTCATATATAATCATCAGTAGACAAAGCAGCAATAATATAATCATTATTCAGGATGTCATTGACTCAATGAAGGCTAAAACAGATATTATAGTATGATTAACTGTTAAGGTGGGTATTGAGAAAGCATATGATTATTTAGAATGGTCGTTCATGCAAGACGCCCACATTATTGTAGGCCTTATAGAAATAAAGTGTAACATCATTATGGCATCTAAAGCTTCTTTTTAGGTGATTTGGAATGGTGAGACCAAAGACAAATTTATAGAGGTATTCGGCAATGAGATCTCATATCTCCTTATATCACTGTGCATGGAGCTTTTGAGTCACAATACTAAGAGATTGCACGAGTGCAATTAATCAATGGATATCAGTGGTCTTGCCTGCAGAAAGGATTGCTTTTTCATCTTTACACGGAGAAGATTTGCTGAAATGGAAAGTTGAAAAAAGCACCTGTTATGAGGTGATGAAGAGAAAGAATTAAGACCTACAATATCTAATCTATCAAGTGTGAGTAGGAGGTGTTGGAATATGGACCAGCGCACCCTTCGCATGGACTTAGGGTGTAAAATATAATATGCAAATTCATGAGGCAGCAAAGTGTAATACTCACGAATGAATTCAAAAAGCCTTCGGTGGGAACGGTTACTAGAACGTGAGACATGGATTGAGGGAGAGCAAACATTGTGCTGATTTCTCTCTACATAAAAAGAGAGTCCAGTACTATGCAAAAGAGGCCTTTGATGTCCAGTATTTTTGGGCCTTCTAGTACCCATTTCATGGTGGATGTCTTTGCTTGGTACATTACGATCATTATTTTGTCACAACTAGTAGAAGTTGGATGCAAAAAGCAACACCTCTCACGTCCAGACTTAAAAAGTCATCAACTGAAAGTCCATAATTTTTATTTTTTTTTAAAAAATATTATTTTTAGGAAAAATTTTTATTTTTAATAAAAATTTTACAAATAAAATAAATATTAAATTTCTTACCTTCAGCGGTGACTAAAAAAAGTCATCACTGAAAATTCTACCTTTGACGGCAACTCAAAAAAGTTGCTATTGAAAGCATGCCTTCAGTGATGACTTTTCTGCTGTCATTGAAAGTTGTCGTTGAAATCATGTTTTTGTAATGAATAATAACATTGCATGAAACTTTAGAACTAATATAGAGTATAATGATTATCACAAGCTTAAAGGGAGAGACTAATTTCAAAAGGTTAGTTTATTAGGAGAGGAGCCACTTGACTTATAAACTATACTATATTTGTAAAACTTTCTGATGTAATACTTAAAATATATAGTTCACATTTGATAATTGTTTTCTCAAACACACACACACACACACAATATGCTAGTCTTAAAATACAAGAGTAGCTGACTACGGCATACAACAAATAATAGCATATTGCATGAAACCTTAGGACTAACAAGGCATACATAGGATATTAACATTACATGTGTATACATATATAAACCAAAATTTATAACATTATATATATGTATCTTCTACTTGTTCTCTTAAACAGTTATATTTATATATATGGGATTGAAGTGCCGTTGAAATCAAAAGAGTTGGAAGGGAATAGTGATTAATTTTAAGGGCTATATAGTAAATATGCTTCAATGCTGTTGGAACCCTTGGTGCGGAAATGTGTGCGAAACTCGGAATAAGGAATGGGTTTGTATAATGGAGGAGTGCTTGAAGTGATCAGTGACATGTCAGGCTGAATGACGCATTTGTCCTTAGGGTTCATGAAATATGCCACTGTTGTCCTCGCTGTGTTCGCATTTGTCACCACTCGGTGTTCAGCACCAACTAGCCTTCCGTTACTAATTATCTGATGAATCAATTCATACAGCAAATTATTCAATTTCATCAATATAGATAAATGGGTCAATACAATTTTTTAATCCTTCAAATTATTTTGATTTTACTCCTCTAATTTTTAAATAATGGGTTTTATTAAATTATAAACATTAATGATATTTAAATAGAATAAAACTTGAAGAACCAAAATCAAAATGAGAACAAATTAAATGAAAGATTGCATTGAGTTAAATAAATTTAAACCTTAACATATTTCATAATATCGAAAACAATGAAGTTATTATTATAAAGGTAAGGCTTTTTAAAATTAAACACTGGTTACATGCCACATCATTATATTATTACATATAAGGGACAAGAGCAGTTAGAACAGAAAATTAGTAGTGAAGAGACAGAAGATCATAAGTGAACAGAAAATAAAATAAAATAAAAAGCCTTGGACTGTTTAAGTAAGGAATGGTTCTCTGATTTCAACATGTTAATTGGTACGGATATGTGTATTTCCCAAGGAAAAAATATATGAAATGAGTTGCATGAGGCTTAACTCATCAAGAAAAATTTAACTTAAAAATTGTTTATATTGGGGGTGTTTGGCAAAGCGGTCAAACACCTCAAAAACACGTTCAATAGTGTTTTTTCGTAAAATGAGACAATCTCCTTCATATATTTGTCTCGACTTGTGTGAATAAGTTCATAAGCACTTCTCCACCGCTTTGCCAAACGGACCCATTATATATAGATGTATTGGTAGTAACATCCAACGTCACATCATGCTGTCATGCATCAATAATTGTTTACAAGAATCTTATACTCCATACACGGAGTTTTTCTGTTTGGCCTAAAGTCTAAACAAATGAATGTTAGTGATGGTAACCATGCATGAACAGCCATCAATGTGTCACATTCACACTATATGAATTGATAAAAATAATTTTATAATTAATTTAAAAAATATTAAATATGGCTTGTTCAATTAGATATGAATTTCAGCATGACTGGATTACTAAACTATGCATTAAAGTCTCTATCAATCTACTCAATGATTATTCAGTTTTAAAATTATTATTTAAACTTTGCATCAAGATATATTAACTCAAAATATGAAAAATATAAAAGCCGACACAAATTTGCGCAACTTCGGGGATATGCATTAAGACCGCCTTAACTATTACTCATTTCTTTGTCAAAAAGATTATTATTTTTTTTCATCTTAAATACAAGATCTAAATCAAGAATTCCTTTTTATCTTAATTAAATACAATTATTAATTAATCAAGAATTCATTTTCTATATCTCCATTTATTAATTTTTTCTCTCAAATTACTCTTATTAATTTCATAACTTTTTTTATTTCACTGTCTCCTACATTTAAGGCTTTATTTCTTTTTGGAGATATGAAGCATTTTATATTAAGGTTTAAATATGCATTATCATTACTAGTCACTGCTATAGATTTTTAAAGCTCATTAATTGGAGAAACATATATCATATACTTATCCGATTCTATTTATAGTATTTTAGTTCTATTTATTATTTACATTATAAAATTTTATGTGAATATGCAATTTTACCATCCATTTGTTCTTATATTAACTTTATTTTCATGGGGTATAATGTATATTAAATAGTGATAAAATTAAAAAATTATTAAATTTTAAGACATAATTAATGAAGTTTAGGTTTTTCTTAATACTTCTCTTGTCCTATTTTATAAGTCACTTCCATCATATTTTACAATAATCAAAGAAAACTTTAAACATCATTAACTATGTCTTAAAATTCAATAACTTTTCAACTTTATCCCTATTTAATATTCACTACAATATATGATAGCAAAGTAAGCATATAATAAATAAATGATTAAATTGTACATTCATATGAAAATTTTAATGAGGTAGCTTATAAATAAAATCAAATAAAATATTTATTCTCTGTCCTATAAATATGATCATAGTAGTATATTTGAAACTTACTGGAACTGATTTAGGAAAAGTACCATTTGAGTGTGTGTATATACCTGCAAGAGAAGGCCAACGTTGACCACAAAGGCATTGGGGATAGGGTCAACAGCTATCCACTGGCCATCTTTGAGAACTTGGAGTGCATTAATTCCTTTTGGTTGGAGCAGAATGGTTAGAAGTGTTGGGTCTTTGTGTTTCGGAGATCCCAACGTTAAATTTGGTTGTGGACATGGCGGATAGTGATGAGCTAGAATTACAGGATTGCCACTCAGTTCTCCACTGAAATAGTCTTCCTTCAGCCCTAACCCTTCAGCAATCATCGTCAAAATCTTCTGTACCAATATTCTCACTTCTTCTGTGTATCTCCCAACAATTTCTCTAGCAAGAGAGGGCAAAAA
>JANTPZ010002068.1:0-35681 GCA_025593235.1 Vachellia pachyceras | reverse complement strand
CAAGATAAATATGTGAAGTAGATTATCTCGATTTACAAAAAAACACTGTTAAACATACTTTTGAAAGGTAAAAAAGCTTAATCAAACACCCACTTTATAGAACACAATGAGCTTGTTTGTTTGTTGTAGCATTTGAAAAAGTCAAACGTACGTTTAATAGTATTTTTCTGCAAAACAAAATAATCTCCTTCACATATTTACCTTAACTTACCTTACTGTGTATCCTGGTCACGAGGATAATCAACGTCCCAATTCTAACGTTAAAAAAAATCATTAAGGAATCTATCGTGGTCAAGGACAATCTGTGAATCTAAGCGAATGCGAAAAATATTAAAAACGGGGAAATAGGTGTTGACCTGATCAGTGATTAATTCAGTGGTCTGAATTAAGATATAGACGTACCCATGTACGTACTTAAATTTCCAGCGTGAGGTAAGTGAGGACAAAGCAATAAGGGTTGATATTTGTTTGATAGTTAGTATGAAACGGGGCAGGAAGATTCTCAATTACCCTTTTATTGCCCTGTTTCTAAGCATCGAAGTTCCACCACCTTTAGAAAAAGTCTCCCCTCTCTGCAAAAAGCTGTTAAATTAAACTACCCTCTTTGTTTATTCTGTTCACTTGCACGACTGAAGACATGCATGCACCCTCCAACATTAAGTAATTACTCAGTATGTACATATGTGAGTTAACGTTAAATTGTTGGTTTGATTACAATCTGCTGTGACATTGATGTTATATCTGAAAGGGACCCGAATTTGAGCACCTGTTGTTGGGAAAGCAGTTCAGAACTGTTAGACTATGGAGTTTGACCCTTTTTCTTTACACACACATGCTGCTGATATATGTACCGGTGTTATTACAATGCATCAACACTTCAGACTTCTGTTTTTATTGGGTAACAATAAACCCATCCCATAATCTTGTGTTTAATGACAACTGACCAATTCGAATTTGAGGGAATCGGAATACTACCCATATAGGTAGATTGACCCCTCTCCTAACGAGAGCATCACTTTTTAAAACTTAACACACGTATTCTCATCCTTTCAGGGGATGAACCCAGTAACTAACTCGACTTATTTCTCTCATCCTCATCAAAAAAAGATTACAAAATGTGCGTATTCAACGACTGACGTCCTAGTGTTACAAGTTCAATAGGCATGTTTCGAGAGAACACCATCAGCACAAGGGGAAAAAATCCTGGAAAAAAATTGTTTTTCACTTTGCATATATAAACCATGAGCTTAATTACTCACAAGACCATGAATTCATATGAAAACGTTGCTGATGAACTATTTATAAGTAGTTCTATAAATACTTTTTTTTTTCACAAGCTAGGAGGAGTATTGTGATTGTGATGAATCTGGAATTCCATCTTGTCATGAAACATTGGAGTTGCTCCTCGTATAAGAGGATTTGACTCGCCCTTTACTATTCCACGGTTTCCCTTTTCACTGTTAAATGTTCATGTATTGATCGGTTCGATCAGCTTCATGATGTCTTTTGTGTTTTCTTATATAAAGCTATATTATTTATTCAATGATTGATGCCGCTAATTATTTCTTCTGCCTCTGGGATGTTCCTGTATTATTTCACTGTTTACACCCATAGTTTATCTTACAGTATTTCATAGTGCTCCTATTGTTGCATATTGTCTCTGTGATCATTGATCAATGAACTGCCCTTTCAGCTAACTATTCCTTCTCTGTTCACAGACATAATAAAGGCGATTGAACTTGAAAAAAAACATGGATAGAAAACCCCACTCATTAGTATAATGAATCCGTTTTAATATGAAACTGGATCTAATCGTAATTGATAACATCTTCCACCAACTTTTTTTTCATTGACGCAACTGTATATGCAGTTATATGCATATCAGATAGCATGTCATTTTCTAAATATATCTTCGTCTTTTTTTAAATTTGGACGGCAACATAGCGAATCTCCTTATAAGTTAAGAAGACAGCACACCAACAAAACACACAAACACACGCACAGTAAAAAAAATAAAATGTACGTATTCGCTCAAAAAAAAGTATATGTACGTACGTACAGCAGCAAGGAAAGCGATATTGCCAAAAATAACGTAACAGCATTGCTGATTCCATGAACAAAGCTTGTGAAACCACAAGGAATGGGAGAAACCATAATACACAGACATGTATGCGTTATATATAAAACAAGAAATATATGTAAGCACGCCATAAATAATGTAACAACATTGCTGATTCCATATACGGAGCTCGTGAAACCACAAGGAATGATAAATCATATTACTTCATCTGGTGCTATATGGAATCCAATTTCAATTATTTGAACTTGGCTAACCTCTCTCGTAAATTCAAACAGCCAAATTCATAGGTCAATAGGCCACTAATGTAATTAGAAAAAATGAGTTGTCCACTATCCTAATTAACATATTATTATTGACGCCCATTTTTGCTGGCTATATACTGGGAGTTGGCATTTTTTTTTTAATTTAGGGGATAGATACTAACGGCTGACCTAATCCTATAAATTTATAGTCGAAATCAAACTCATAATCTCCCACTTTACCGAATATTAACACTTTCATGTCATTAGCTATTAAAACTTATCTATGTCAAGGTTGGCCAAAACAACCATACCCTTCCATAATTACATGAATGTGCAACAAGATATAATTTTCCCCTTAAAAATAAGTTTAAAAAAGTAAATGAAAAATAAATCATTTATTGACGCAAGAGTTGCCATGCATATATTTAGCCTAAACCTGTCCATATATAAAAGTGTTATATTTAGCGGGGACTAAGAATTTAACATAAAGTGGCACGTACCGGTCTCCGAAACCATTCACAACATATAAAATGCCACAATATACAAACGATGAGATAAAGGCTAGAGGAAGCTGCTAGTGTACCACAAAATGATAAGGTAAAGTTTAAATTTTTACTAGAAGAGGTAATCACAGTTAGTGTTTGACAATACATACATATGTATTGTCTATGTTAAGAGGATACTTGTATTGAAAAAAAATAGGGTATGCAATATGCTTTGAGCCGTGAAGCAAGGAGGGAGTGATAAATTAATAATAATGTTGCTTCTAGATGATTGCAGCACCAACACAAACACAGTGGGATTCCATTTCGTTGGTGGTTATGTATTAAGAAATCTCTTGTTTGGTAGGATGGAATTGTAGACATGGAAATGGAATTGAAATCCAATTCCATGATAATGACATGTTTAGTGGTATGGAATTTACCACAATTCCAATTCCATATCCATCTCAAACAGTGAAAATGGGTTCCATACAAAATGCTCAGTTTTACAATTCCACCTTCCCAAATCCATTTTCGCATCTTCCCTTCCATCCAACAGTGACAACCTCCCGTAGGCGCAGAAAAAAAAAAAAGCATCGATGATGCTGACGGCGAGCACTTACCTGGTGACGCTATGACGACCTCCGGTGACCTATGGCGGCGAGCTCCATCGTTGGCAGCAAGGGAAGATGGTGGCGACGAAGATTGTAACGAGCTCGATCGTTGGAGGTTGGGTTCATCTCATATAACCTTCCATTCATCTCAGACCAGCTCTCGACGGCAACAACCTTCCATTCATCTCCTCTTCGGCGACAACGTTCCATTCGTCTGTTCTCGACGGCGACAATCTCCTCTTCGGTAGCACAGACCAGCTTTGTCGTCTTTCGCGATTTTCCCTGTTCACGTGCCCAGACAATAGCATTTTTGAAGACGATGGGCATGGAGGTCGGAGGGAGAGGGTCGATGAAAAATTTTATCTTGCAACCTCGGAGGGAGCAAGGTCGGTGATAATAAGAAAGGAGACAGCAAATATAAATAAGGATATTTTGATCATTTTACCTAAAAATCAAGATTCATTTTCAAGACATACCAAACATACTTTCAAATTCCATATTCATATCCATATCTATATCCATATTCATATCCATTTTCATTTCTATTTCCATCAAAATCAATTCTACCTACCACACGGTGCATTAATGGTTTGAGAAAATAAGGAAGGCGACGTCCCAACAAGAGAGAACGGTCTGACTTGTGACCGCTTCCACCGTACCGGTCGTTGGAACTTGGACGGACCTAATTCTTCTCCCCTCCTTCTTTTATTAGTTAGTACTATTACTATTATTATTAAAACATTACTATAAATGTTTTCATTAAAAAATAACGGATCTAAAACTATATCACTGCATCAACTGTTCTAAAAAATAGTATTAAAAAGGAATTTTGCACGGAACTTTCTTATCTGCTATTCAGGCTGTGCTAAAAGGCTGACAACAGAAAAAATTTTCTGTGATATTCATGTGTGTATATATACATATTAACTTGTGTAATCTATCTGTAACTGCACGATTTAGAAACGTGACCTTGTTATTAAAAAAATAACTTAAACCCGGGCGGATTTAAACGCCAAAAGGAAAATCCATCATCTCCTAATCTAATGCCTTTGTGTACATTAACTTGAACCAGGGAGATTTTAGATGTGAACGCAAAAAAAAGGGGGGGGAAAACCACAATCTCGATCACATTTCGATTTCTCCAAGACGCAATTTTCCTTCTCGAGATCACAAGGCACGGCGGAAAATTTGTTTTAAAAGTAAGACAGTGGAATCAAACCTTTTCGAGGGAATAGATATTTTTTTTTAACCAAAGAATAGATCAATATATACGCTTTTTCTTTCAACATATTTTTTTTGAAATAATCTCTTAATAATTTATCCCAACAGCCAACGTGTTGAATGCCAGGCGTCACTGCAGGAATGAAAATGCTGTGCCAAATACGGATCCGGATCTTTTTATAATCACTTTTCTTCTTTTTCTCTCGTAATAATTGTTTTTGCCCTTTGATACAAAGGTTATGGTTCAGATGTAATATTTTATAAAACTAAGTGTGAATTGTCTAGATTAAATTCTAACATTTTAAATTTATTTTATATTGTATTACTTTATAATAACACTTATTAAATCTGACCCATTCTTTTTTTTAACCTAAGAATGACAGGATTGTGAAAGAAAAAAGGATAACAGTACTACAGTTATAAACAACAGAAAGGGTTTTTAATAATTATACTAGTGAAGACGACAATGATGAGTGTTGATAATCTAAATTGTATAATAGCAGTTGTAACAAATTGAGCGCCATTGGACCATTACTACATGAACGAGCTTGGATAATTTTAGATACCTTGGAACTGAAGAATGGCATCCAGCAACAAGGGTCTAAAGTGGCGGTATTCCTCCATGAGAATAATTCATGCCAAGAAAACTGTTCAAACAGACAAAGGCGTGTTCATGTCATTAAGAATACGGTAGTATCTATTGTGCTCTGAGGCGTGTTTGAACCCAGGAAGGAAATCCGAGAGGAATCTGAGAACCGCGGCTAGATGTTGGGGGTCCTTGGAAGCAAATGCTGCTTCTAGGAACAATGATGGCCTGATCGTATCCACCTGAAATTTGAAAAATTGTAATCTGTGAAGTTTCAAGTTTCAATTCGTACCAAAATCACAAACACCAGCCTCTGATGATCCATACTTGCTACTTACAAGCAGTTATGTTGATCTTTTTCAACAGTAGGTGGTACCACACTTCATTATGGTCATAAAAATGTTTACTTTTTATTAGAATACTCTAAAGACATCAATTTGAATAGCACATTACTTTCACCGTTGTTATCATCCCCAGATCAATTCACCCAAAAAAAAAAGGGAGATTTACTATTTGGTCCCATATAGTGAAGATATTTAGCAAATGGTCCCAAATTTTAAAATATTTAAAAAATGGTCCCATTGACAACACGAGGTGTTGTCAATGCAGCGCATGGGGTTGTCACTTGACAACCCCTGACAACATTATGTGCTGTATTGACAACACCTTGTGTTGTTAATGGGACCATTTTTTAAATATTTTAAACTTTGGGACCATTTGATAAATAAGTCCCTTATGTGGGACCAAACAGTAAATTTCCCAAAAAAAATATCTTGAACCATCTTTTTATTCTATGTTATTTTATAATAAACTTAACGTATGTTCACTATAAAGAAACGAAGAAAGAAAACTTAGCCTGTGTCCGTATACACACAAACCTCTAGAAAACATTCAGTGCAAAGGATGATAAAAAGTCCGACTTATGTTCACCATTAAAAAAAGGAAGAAAAACTTAGCCTACGTTCGTATACACACAATCCTTTAGAAAATATTCAGTGCAATAAATGATAAAAGTCCGACTTATGTAACCGTCAAATGGAAACGCCTCTATTTCGAAAATGAATATTTCCTCTCGCTATGTAAAATAATAATTGGAATATAGCTACCATTCATTAGACCTTATTCAGCAATGCAGACATTCCCTATCTCGCAGAGCTACAGTGTTGCAGTAAAGCACTATCTAACTTAGAATGACAAGATCAGAAGAGAAAAATGGCAGGAATAAAGAAAATTCTACGGCAAAGAAGCTGGCAGAGTTATTAGGGTGCTGCACCTACAATTGTTATTAATAATTAAGAGCATCCAATAACTTCATAATCCAGCAATGATTGTGATGGAAATTACCTTGTACTTCCGAACATATCTTAAGGCTTCCAGGTAGTACCCATCTTGCACCAGCAGCAACACATAATCCTGATGTAAACCAAGCTGTCTCAGCATATTGTGCCCTAGCTTCCTAGTATGGGAATTCTGACGACCGGACTCCAGGAGTTGTAATGCAACTTCCTTAGAGGGCTCCAGAATCTGTAATGAGAGGGTCTTGTCTTAGCATTAAGTTAATCATAAGTTAGATGAAGGCCGTTTTCCACCCTAAGAATAGACAGAAGAATTGCAAACCTTATTTATGACAAACAACCCTAGTTCTGCATATCGCTCATTACGGACCAGCAGTTGAATTGTTAGAACATACAGATTAGGCAGTACTCTAACCTTTTCTGCATTAGCACTGCATCAATGAACAGATCAGCCTTTGGAAGGTGATTTAAAAGGAACAGGAGGTAAAAACTATGATCAAGAAAACAAAAATGACAAATGCAACTTCAATCATTTCAAGCCACCAGTTCCAACTAGATTTGCAGGCTATCCTGAATCTAATTCTTGGTACAGGTTCAATGGATAATCAAAACTTTTTAGAAGGTCATGACATGAAATCACTGGTTTTTAAGTCGGAAAACACAATGCTTTCTGTCCTGATAACAACTTACTAACAATTTGACTTATTTAAATATTGGAAGAATTAATGCCTGGAAGGAAATTTCTATTAACATGCCAGAGTCAACAATTACCAGTGATAACCTCCATTCAAGTCCAATATGCACATATAACTAAATCTCATATAGAAGGCTATAGATCTACCAGTACGAGATTAACAACATAAGTAATTTAAAATGGCACTCAAAGCCAAACCACCTCTTAAAACTAAATAGTTGCGTACCTGTGAAGGAACTCAACAATGATAGTGACCAAGTAAGAAGGATCTCCGACCATTTCTTCATCAACTGGAGCAAATACAAAGCTGTACATCTCATCAGGAGAAATCGCAGGAGAAGTAAGTTGGGACCCTTCTTGCCCAGACTGCAAAGATGATCGTGTAACATGAGCACTGTGAGACTGGGTCTCAAGTGAATAGCGCCTTCCATTAGCAGATCTGGCCTCACCCTCAGAATCCAAACTCAAGCCAGTTGAAGATTTATCAAGAGACCCACTGTCTACTCTAGCAGCAGATTCATGTGTAACAGATTTCCCAAGGGCATCTGCTCCCAAAGCAGACACATCAGCACCAGACAAAGGGCTGACAGTATGTTGTGCACCGGAAGCTGATGTCTTATCTAATTTAGTTCCCCTTAGATGGGGATTGGTTTTAATTGAATGGGAGTAAGAGGTGATTAATACATGTATAGCCTTGGCAACCATAGATACAGGCCTACGCTCTAGAATAAGGGTGCGTATTATACCCAAGCACAATTGTTTGGCCTGAAAGAGTAAAAAAAAAAAAATAAATAAGGTCAAGATCTTCAAAAAAAAAAAATCAGAGATCAACTTAGTTAAACTAAATAAGCATCAGCATGAATGGTGAATATTATTAATTAATTAACTGAAGTTCAAAGCCACTTAATGCAAACATCAATATAACCACTTCCTTAAGGGCCATCTTGGACAAGTAACTTTCTGAAATGCATCCCGATGCAATGCATCAATATATGATAATCAGGAATTCTAAATTCTTATGTTCAAAAGGAAGATTTTTTGGTACCCAAAACTCCCAAAAAGCACGAAATATGACAACACATAAAAATACTGAATATCCAGCAGGATAAATATGAAATTAATCAACTTTTGCATCTTTCAATTTTCCAAACAACTTTTCCAGGCCAAGCATAATGACCAATTAAACAAAAAAATATAACAATAACAGCCATTCTTAAAAGTGAGAATCTCAATTACCCATCCACTGTACTCCAATTCTCATAATAACTCGCATAACCAATTACCCCCCCCCCCCTTGCATTACCTTGACAGACACCCATACCCATGCCAGGAATTACAAGCTAAAATTGATAGATCATGCTCCGGCAACTTGAAAAAATGGCTAGAACCCAAATTGCCATAATTTTGAACTAAGCTAGCAAATGTTTCTGCATCCCCTAGATATACATAATCAAATAAAGCAGTCAAGATTCCAACATAAAAGTAATAAGCTACACCACAGGCTGAGTTTAAACGATGGACAGCTAATCACAAGAGCTGCAATAATGCACTCAGAAGAACTATAGAAAATGAAGCAAAGGAGAAAGTGAAGGGAAAAAGATACCTTGTCAGCTTCCAACTTTCGCCTCTGCAGGAACTCTAATACTGATGGAACCTCTGAGCTACTGGCAGAAATAGCCTGTCACATAGGCTGACTTATTAAAGAAAGCCCCCACAAAACATAATGATTCATAATTGGAAATAGACTTGCCTCTAAGTCTAATTGGATCTTCCACAGTAACTTATTTGCCACATCGCATATCAGGTCAGGAACTAGGAAAGACCACGTATCAGCATAGGTGACTGCCCCATGATTACTCACAAGATTAGCATCTAAACTCTCACTTTCTCTACCAGTTGATCGTGATGAAAAAGAATTGGACCTTGGTAGGCCCCTTAACAATAGAGGAAGTGGTGCAGATATAGGTGCGCGAGAATCTGCAAATATATCATATAGTATAACAACCTTTGCATCCACTTGATGAATAAGAATTACACTGTCCACCGCACTCACAGCAATCCTGCTCGAATAAATTGGCAAAGAACCCTGAACATACCATGAATATCATTTTGTCAGAAGATTCCATACAATGAAGAATGGTGCAAGTGATAACTACAGCAATCATATGAGATGCATCATAGAAGTAAATCTATAATCTATTATCAATACATCAAGAACAAACCCATGAACCATTAAAAAAGAGAAATTCTCATCGGGAACTTTGTCTTAATTTACTTAAAATTCCTGCTCGTTAAATCTTTGACTTCTTTTATGGACCTGTGTAGCCATATTTAGAACAACTCAAAACATTCCTCAAAGAAAATTTGCAATTGGTAGTAAAGATATTCAGAACTAGAATTAGAATATTATTTCATGTTCATTAAGTTCAGGATTGAGGAATTTTAGAGAAATCTACCTGCTGTATCACAGCATCACGGTACAGCCTATACAAATGGAGGAGCATAGCAACTCTATCAAATTGCAGGCAGTATATCCTACCATAACTGTGAAGGATCATAACAAAATGAGGAAAAATGTAGCCGTTAGTTATGTTAACTATGAATATCTCAGCATGAAGTTATAACTGATACCTACACAGTAACAATATGGATGTCTTCAGCTGCTAGAACAGGCTTACTATTTGCTTCAGATTTGGCCATAACCATCTCAAACCTCGGCAAGCGAACAATATCTGCAGATGAAATCTAAAGAAATGTACTGTTGCATTAGGTAAATAAAAGAATAGAGGAAGAAAATATAAGGATCCTGTCTAGATATTATAAAACAAGTGAAACTTGCTCGTATTGAACATCCTCTGCTCTATAACTTAACAAGAACAAGTAAACATAACATTACCTGAAATCCATGAAATGTCTTGCACTGCATTCCAGATGCGAGAAGAACCAAACGACTTTCATGTGTGTAAGCATACCAACTAACATTCAATTTCTTCGTCTCCACTAATTGCAGTGACTTCGAATCAGAATTATATGCATACATGTCTAGTCCACTGTGGAAACAAATAATTGCACTTTAGCATATCTCTGTAAAAATAACAACACTGTCCTGGAGTTGTAGGTGAGTCTGGTGTAACCTATTGGTGCATGTTACAGGAACTTCTGGCAAGTCTAGAGCATCATAACCCTTGCAGAATAGTGTTTCTGTTTTGCATCCTTATGGTGTTCAACAATGAAATTTGTTACAGCTATCCTTGAGATATGTGAAGAGAGTGGAAGATTTTATTCTTTAGATGAATTTCTAAATTTCTTCTTATACCGCCCCCTTTACGATATCAGAATATTGTATCCTCATTATAGTACTTACTCTTTCTTATTTTCTAATATTAAAATGGGGATAATCAACCAACAAATGAAGAAAACACCATAGAAGTTCAGTAGACACTGCAATTTATATAAGCATTTTAAGTATACATTTATTGGTTGTGAATTTAGTCTATAAAACACTACTATTGCATTCAACATGCCTTCTTTCCTGAAAAATCAATTAATAACCTAAGGCAAATTCCAGGATAGATAAAATAGCGATTACAAGCTTAAGATGGAGACCAAACTTTAAAAGGTTTATTGAGCAGCAAAGAACCCGGAAAAAAAATCAATTTTAGAACAGGAACAACTCACCCAAGAGCAGAAATACAAAGAGAATGATCATCAACTTATTTAGTCCAGAAAGGATTTTTTTTTTCTTGAATGGAGATTTTCTCAAACCTGAACATCTTAAAAAGGAAATCTAGCATACCTAGTCTTAACAAGAACAATATCACAGATATGACTATCAGTCCAAAAAAATCCAAGTACGCTTTCAGATTCTGTCCTGCACGTATGAGTGAATGTTTCCCCAGTCTCTCTATTCTGAAATTGTATCTCATGATCTGACCTTTGGATTGCTATGACCTTCGCATCTAAAGAATACCGAATAGATATGATGGGGCCTTCACTTATTGAGTCAATGGTGGGACCAGCATGAGGGTCAAAGGGAACAGCTTTCCAAGAGAAGACCTAAACATGAGAAACAAATCCACATAATATGAATCAAATCTCAAAACGCAAACAAGAATATTTATTATATAAAATCTATAAGGAACCACACTATTCATGTATATCGTATTAAATTGCATATAAAGCAAGGTCTGCACTTTAGTTACAAATAATTTTGATGTTTGAAAGAAGTTAAACAAGCTTAATGTATAGTTTCTGCATCAAGTTTACTTTAAAAAAAATCAAATTACCTGATTAGACGTTGGGGAAAGTATAAGTTTATTTCCGTCATCATAAAACAAACCCTTTGATCCAGGATTGTTGCACTGTAATGGCGGGTACTGAATATACGCATGTGAAAGACCACCAGATCCACTCAAATCGATGTTAGGCTTTGAACTTGATGCTTTTCCGGACATTTTTTAAGTCGTTTCCCTGTTGAAAGAAGCTTAGGCAGGTTAAGACAAAAATCTTCAACAAAGATTTTAAAATCACACTAGACAGCAAAAAATTTCTTCAAAATAAAATTGCATAAAGAATTACAAGGAACTTATAAGAGCTAGAGGAGAAACCTTTACCCACAAGAATCGCTTTTCCTTCCAGTAAATTATCAGGTGAGAACTTCTTATCTGCAAACTTCTCTTACTAGCTTAGCTTTCTTGTTTGCTCATTTAACCACAAAACAAGGACAAACAACTAGTGCGCTGTTAACCCTTCTTTTTGAGCTGCTCATGTCAACAGTTATTGATTAATGATATATATCAAGAAAAATAACAGAGATGTAACAGTTATACAACATATATCAGATCTCAGACTTCAGCAACAGACTGGAAGAAAAGTACAAAGTCAACGGTCAGAACACAGAGAATCAGAAAAGACCTTCCATTAAGAGAGGAAGATCCTTATCAAGACTGAGCAGAATAGAGTCCGTAAAAGTTTCTCTTTAGTCATTCGAAATAAGATATTTCCTATTTAAATGCTATCCCTGAATGACAGTATAAGATATGCCAATACAATTAAAGTACCACATTCTGCATACAACTTTTCAACGCGAGAAATTCCTTGGCACACATATCACGCTCAATCTCTGGAACCCTTGTTGCAACACAGCTTCCATATTCTTTTGCCTAATTGGTGAAATTAAACCAAATTAATTTATAAACAAATGGGAAGAATAAAAATCCAAAGAGAAAAAACAACGCCTATTTAACAACCTGTCCCCACCCCTCCCAATAACAAGCCTAGTGAAACACCTCCATCAAAATTTTCACGCTCCACAGCGATGACATTGATAGGTTATACAAGCAGTCACATAACCATGAAAATAAAAAGACAACCCAGTTCGAGGTAAAAGTCATACCTGTGATGCACAATTTACTAAAATACGCTGGAAAATAGAGGTAGTGTTCTTTTCCTTCATGTCCACAATACTGCAAAATAAACATGCGATAAACAAAACAATTATTTACTGCCTGCGTGCGTGCGTGCGTGCGTGTGAGAGAGAGAGAGAGAGAGAGAGATAGAGTTCAACTTTGGCAACTTATAAAATTTCCTTGATCAGGCTTCTTTCATACGGATAACTAGAAAATTTTCTTTATCTCAAAAAAGGCTCGATTACGAACTCCACCTCCAGTTTTCACACATGCAGACCAAAGAAATTCTTTAATCCTTAACAGATACAGGGAAAGCAATTATCAAATTCGAATGCGAAGGAGGGAGTGCAAGGGAAAATAGGTAATTAACCAGGATGGACAAGGCACCTCATGAATCGGCCATGGTGGATCAAGTCACAAGTATCACAGACACTTTTTTTGCCAGTGGGAATCAGACCTCTACCGGAACTCTCAATGCACCCAACCTAACAGTCTCCGTTAATCGTTGAAGAATAGTCGGTATTTTTTCCCTTCATGAATTTTCATGATTTGGACCTTCGTCTTCTTTTGGGCTGGGCCAGAGGGCATCTTTTATTTGGGCTGGGCTTCTTTAAATGGAGATGCCCAATTTTGTGTAAGATCTTCCCGTGACGTCATGCTTTTCTATTGGTAAAAACTTTAATTATCTAGTTCACCAATGAAAATATGATATATGGCTTTTTTAACACATGCGGATAACGTGTGGTTACCATCAGTCTCTGTTTTCAATTACTTGCAATATGTGGCTACTCTGACTGAATCTGCTGTATGGGCTTTGTGATCCACTTTGTGCCCCATCTCCGAACTCTTCTGCGATCCACCAGGAATTGGAAGCAACATAAAATGAACTTGAGCATGCTGAACTCTTCTGCAATGGACAAACATTCAAGGACGAACATATCAACCAAGAGCACGAAAGGAGGTGCGCTATGTTTGAAAGCAAAGAATGAAGAGTGCCTTTTGTTTCATGCATGACGACACAGAGGCGTTCGACGACGACCGCTTCATCTTCAAGGCCCGAGAGGTTAGGGGATTGGATTTCAGAGTGTGGATGGAGGAGATGGCTGATTTCAGAGTGTGGGATTCGGCTTCGAAGGATTGGGAAGTAACGGAGACTGACAGTGGACGAGATGTTATGCGCGTATGTGTTACAAGATCCACATGTTATATTTTCATTGACTGGATAATTAAAGTGTCCAGTACTGAATGTAAATTTAGTCTCAAAAGAAATATTACTTCCACCTCTTAATATAAGAATTAGTTGACTTTTGTTTTAAAGATTAATAAAATTAAATACACTATTTAAAAATATTTATATATGTAATTAGTTTGTATATCAATTTGAAAGTCAGCTAAATTACTTTAAAAAATGATAATATAAATACATTTAAGTAATGTATTTATCTTCTTTAATCTCTCAACAAAATTAACTAGCTTTTAAACTAAGAATCGTAATAATATTTTTCTTAGGATTTAGCTAATAGTATTTTTTTTGTTACGGCTAACAAAATTTATTTTGACCTAAAATACATGCTCTCAAACTTTTTTTGTCTGCAAACTACACGTGTAATTCGATTCCTGTATAATGGACAAGATGTGTTAATAATTCTCAAATATAAATTATTAAAATGGGATTCCTTTATGAAAATCAATGGGCGCTTTACAAAATTACTTATTTTTTACCATGCAAGGTTACTTTTTTGACATAAACCCCTGTTAGAGTTTAATTAAGGAGGCAATAAAATTTAGCATCTAACTAAAATACTAGAAATTAATTACCTTAATAAAGGCTTCCAGCATGTTTTATAGTAACATTTTGTTTGCAGTATCAATTTTTCCTGCCTGGTATTCCTAATTAATTAATGAAACTCCTCTATCTAATGACTTTTATTGAGGACAATTTGATTTTTTTTAAAAATAAATAAATTTAATTATTTTTTAACTTACATAAAACAATCAATTAGAACTTATAAAAAGATCAAAAGAGGTATTCTGGAAAGCAATCATGTGCCCATAATAACCAGCGATATACAAAAGGAATTGAGATTTTCTATTGCTACTAGGAGTGTGCAATGGGTGGGCGGGGCTGCTCCATGGGGCAACCCGTGCCCCGCCCATAAGAGGTTCCACGGGTACGGGGCACCCCGTACCCGTGGTATAAACCGTTTAAACACGTGCCCACGGGTACGGGTCTAAACGGGCGGGTTGGTACGGGTAACGGGTTGCCCATACCAGCCCCCAACCAAAATTCCCTTGTTCCAGCAAACAGCAACTGAAACTATAGCATTCAAGTGGTACTTTCAACACATTGTATACAAACCTATCATCAA
The DNA here is from genome assembly GCA_025593235.1 of Vachellia pachyceras. Lineage (NCBI taxonomy): Eukaryota > Viridiplantae > Streptophyta > Magnoliopsida > Fabales > Fabaceae > Vachellia > Vachellia pachyceras. The sequence goes on along the minus strand of JANTPZ010002068.1, from coordinate 20,690 downwards.
TTCATCATCAGTTCATCACATTTCATTAGATTCATCAGCCCAAACACATATCAAACGAGTCCACAGCACAAAATAACAGAGATAATTGCATAAAGTTACATGGTTCCACTTCAATGGCCAACACATAAAACCACAGGGATAATTGCCTCAGTTTTTAATGGACAATAAGATTTAAAAATTAAACCCAAAGAGACACAGCACAAAATCATCTGAGGCAATGAAATTCCAGAGAATGTGTTATTGTCTTACGAGCTAAGGTAATGAAATTGCAGAGAATCACAGGTAGATTAAGAACGCTTACTTTTTGAGGCTTGGAGTTGGAGGCTTGGAGGTCGAGTAGTCAGCACCAGGAGTTGAGTCTGAGACTAGAGTTGGAGTCTTGGAGGAGCCTCCGACAGAACCGAGAGAGTGAGAGACAGAGGGGGTTAGGGCATGTAATGTTGAACCGAGAGCGTGAAAGAGAGAGAGTGGGTGACAGAACTCAGAAGAAGTGGGTGAGAGTACGACGGAGACTAAGGAGTGAGAGGGCGATGGCAACGGCGATGGTCGAAAGGGCTAGGTTGAAGCTCAGAAAAAGGGGGCGGGAGTGCGACGGAGACTAGGGAGTGAGTGGAAGGGAATGGCTGACGGCAACAGAGACGGAGACTGGCAACACACTGGCGAGCGGCGAAGGCTGAACACTGAAGGCCTGAAGCTGAGAGTGAGAGACGATCAGACGAGAGTTGAGCTTGAGAGTCTGGCTTATGAGACCTGAGAGGTTGAAGGTACCTGACGAATGATGATGAGTGAAGTGATGAGAGTGTGACAGATTGAGACAGCACAGCACATTAGCATGTGTGATGGCAGAGGCTTTGAGTTTTTTTTTATTATTTTCAGGTTACTTGACAAGCACAGGGAACCCCGTAGGTGAACCCGTGCCCTGCCCCATTAACGACAGTACCCGCCCGTTTTGGACCCGTTCGTCACGGCTTCCAATTGGACGGGTTTAAATGGGTTGCACACTGACGGGACATGAGCGGGAGGGGCGGGTCTGGTATTTTTGCTCACCCCTAATTACTGCAAAGCAGATGCAAACTATACGACATGTGTCTGCTTCTTTCGACATAAAAAGAGTTAAGAGAAATCATATCTTAGTTTCAAATTCATAACAATAAGATATTTTAGTTTGATCAGTGAAAAAAAACTCATGAGGTATGATCTGCTGAGAAGCTACAATGCTGCAAAAGATTTAAAATAATAGCATTAGGTTTGATGAGTCATCAATTTCCGTTGAGAGAGACTAACGACGTTAAATTTGATAGATTGAAAGTATACTTTTTAAACTTGCAGGATTAAAGTTAAACCTACAAGTATAAAAAACCAAAAGTATACTTTAACCGTAAGAAAACTCATGAGGTATGATGTGCAGAGAAGTTACACTGCTGCAAAAGCAACTATCTAAAACCTGCCTTACACTATACGTGCTTCTTAGTTAATTACCGTTAATAATGTTACTAATTAATAGCAAAGAAAAGGTCTTGACAGATACATCCGTGGCCCAAGAACCCCGCGCGCGCACACACAAAAATATATGTGTGTGTGTGTGTGTGTCATTTTCCAATCGTTGCCTTTCTTGGCCAGCTAGAACCACCAAAGAAAGATGTAGATCCAGCACAGTAATTTCGCTACACGTAATTCCCTAACAAGTCATAAATCATTCAAGCCAACTTTTAGTTAGTTGATTAAGATGTGTAGTAATTATTGAGCATCCTTTTTCTGATTCCCCAAAAGAGCTTAAGGGAAAACTTGCACTCATTCTCAATGCCCAAGTTTGAAAGGATGATAAATTATGGCAGTGGTGGGGCAGTCATAGGCGGAGCCAGCTACATTTGAGTGGGTGCAACTGCCTGACTTCCAAAAAAGTAGGTATATATTAATACTATGTGTTTTATTTTACATCCACTTATTTACTAATTTTGAGTCAACTAAATTTTTATTTAAATTCTTCTTAAAACATATTGAGAATAAATCTCATTTATCTTGAACATGCTTATCTTAATCCTCCTGAGTCAGGGTCCTGTCTTAGCCATTGGGGCAGTGCAAAGTCATCGTCATGGAGCGATTACAACCCACACACATATGTGGGTAATCTTACAAATGCTTATTGAAGTTGTAGTTATGTGGCTTTAAAAGCTACTATATAAAGATTGATCCCCACAACGAAAACCACATCAATATCAGAGAGAGAGAGAGAGAGAGCGGGGTAAGGCTATTTATATTGGCTTCTCTAGGGTTTGGAACTCAACGTGGGTTAATCTGAAAACGGTCCAAGAGGAGATGACGATTATGACAATGCGGGTTTCCAACTTGCCACTTGTTCATACGCCCACATGCACACACACACCTTTTTGAAGCAAACAATTACAGATACATACATGACAAAAAAATGTTTGTCATAACCATACATATGAGAGGGGGGGGGGGACAGAATTACATGTTGAGTCGTGTGACTGTGTGTGTATAATATATATATATATATATAAACGGGTCATTATTGTCTTCGCGGTTTGTACTTGGGGTTTAGCTTTTTCAAATTTGGACTATATAGGAGATGTAGAGGGGTGCATGTTATCTTTTTGTGGGGTAGAAAATGGATGCTTTGTTTCACACTTCACACCCACTTCGCCATCAAGGGTCCTACCATCATAAACACACTGAAGCAAAGGGTCAAGCAGGTTATATATATATATATATATAATCGTGTGGACGAAACCTTGTTGCCAAAATAAATAGCAAGCCTGGTCAGGACCACCTTGAGGATAGCAGAATGAGGCCACATCACAGATATATAACACACAGAACACGCATAACATAATTAGCCGAAACAGATAGATCTCCGGTTTTCAATGAAATTAAGCTCTGCGATCAACCTGTACGTGTGGCCCCTCCACAGAGTACTTTAACTTATAAACCAGACTCTATCTCTCTCTCTATATATATACATTTCACTCTAACATGCACGAATACGTACATGTACAAATTCATATATCTGGTATTCCAAGTCAAGTACCGTGGAAGCAGACATTTGAAGAAGGAAAAAATTAGTGAATAACTTGGCGTAAATCACTCCTTCTGTCCTACCAATCAGCTAAACGGTAAGAAAGGATCCGTATAAACCCATGAGGACAAAAAATAATACAGGATACTAACCGACGGAAAGAGTCCGTATCTCTCCTAATGCAATTTGGATCCTGAGATAAGTGTGACATTTAGTACTAGATATTATCTCGATTAAGATTACTTTCGGTATGTTTTTTTTTAAATCATTAAAAATACACAATCACATCTTTTTTGTGACAGTAAGATATCTGAATGTTTATTGCTTTACTTAGAAGCTAATAATCAAGAGAGGGAAAAAACAACAAAATTGAAAGTTAGTGCGTTAAAAAGAACCTTTGAGAGTGGAGTAGAGCATTCGGGGCTCCAAACCCCTCTTTGGTGGTTTTAGTATGGAGATATCGTTGGAAAAGCATGTGTGTTAAAAGAGGGAATCTCAAGTCTCACATTGCTTGAGTCAATGAGGGCCTGAGAGTATATATACTAAGAAGTGTTTGTAGGTTTGTAAAAGGGACAAGAGAGGAGGTGGGCCTCGTGCACACAAGAACAAGCAGAAACGAGGTAACACAGTTGAAATCTGACGATTCCCCCCGATGCGGGCGAATAAAATAGGCACGGGATATTTTTTATTTTTCATTTCGGAAATTTGCAAAATAATTTTATGAAAATATTTTGCTTGCCTGAAAACATATGTGGCGGAATAACTCTTTATGACAGTGTTTCGTACAAGACTTGGGTGGCATTTTTGCTGTTACGCTTTGTTGTTTTACAGCTCTGGTATTACAGATATAAACCCATTAATTTTAGAGACAGTATTAATGATGAACAAATTTAATTCCTCTCTCACGCTAATGATAGGATCAATTAAAAAGGATGAACTGGCACTCCCTTGGGTCCTTACTGGTTAAAATCCACTTTAATAAATAAATTAAACTACAAAGTGATCCTATGTTTAAGATAGGAGGGATCGGAGTATTTTTGTATAAATGATTCAAAGACACAATATGCTGAAACTGTCTCTGATGTCCACATCTTGATTTATGGATGTGGACCCACTTACAAGGACGGATATAGAAGTAAATGGAGGAGAAACTGTTCATGTGAGGCTCATTAACTTGCAACTACTACCAAAACTCAGATCGTATTCTGTGCTGTCTTAATTTTTTATGTCAAACTCAAAACATCATAGAAAATGTGAACAATTCTCTATCTCCCTCTCTGCCTCTCACACTCACGGGATGTTTGTCACCATAAACTACAACATCAAATTTTGCTTACTGATTAACCAAGCATGTGTAAATTTTCATGGAAACAGAGGACGATTGATTAGAATTTAGTACAATAAGAGTCTCTTTTCAAAGGGTGAGCCTTGAAATAATGATAATGTTACTACTATTGCCCTGTCTGGTACGATTGAATTGATTTTGATAGAAATGAAAATGGAGATAGGAATGGGAATGAAAGTGGAAATGGATATAGAAATGGACTTTAAAATTACATTTAGTATACCATGAAAATGAATATAGAATACATATCATTTTTTTATAAATGTTGATTTTTTTTTTGGAAATGTAGCAAAAAATACTATTTCATACAAGAGATGATATGTTGGTCTAAAAAATTTAGATTTCATGGAATCCAAATAAATTCCATAAGCTTATGTATGAAATTGAATCAATGGGTTTTGGTGGAATGGAATTCCACGTGGAATTGTAATTCCATCGTACCAGACATGACTACATCGTAGAATTGAATTCCAATTTCAATTCCATCCTCCCATTTCCGTCGTACCAAACAGGCCGTATGTAATATTGGATCCACAGATTCAAATTCTGGAAATGTTCTCTTTATTTTTTAAAATAAGGTTGTGTATATCAGTTCATTCTCAGAGTTTTGAGCATTGGGTCGCTCTGGATGAGCCTTTTTTAACATGTATCAATCATAACTTAAAGGAAAGATGTGTACGAGAATATATGTAATTCATGGTAGTTATATTAGTGACAATGATTTTCAATCAAATTTTGTGGAAGTGATGGTTCAGTATATACAAGTTGACGTGCAATTAAGATCAAGGATTGAGGAAACCGCAAATCGATCTCTATCAAAGTGACAGTGAATTAAACAGCCTCTCCTTGTCATACAATATATTGCCAATCGTTTTAAATCCAGTAAAACGATAACATGACTGGAACTTCTGTGAAGAGTACTGGAAATAGCAGCCAACCGGACAATATTTCGACCAACGTACATACAATAATGGGCTTGTTTGGCTAGCCCGTTTAAACAACCAAAACTTATTACTGCGCTTACCGAGACAAAATTCCTCTCACATATTTACCTCAGAATATGTGTCCGTTCTCCCAACGGGCTATCCAAACAAACCCACACGTCTAACATGTTTTTTATATGCGAAGGGGAATTTCTTCTACCTCTCTGGGCTTGTTTAATTCATCTTTCTGAAATCTAGTTTTGATTTAAAAATCTAAGTTTCACAAAAAATTTTAGAAAATTTATTTTGGTTACAACACTTCAGTTTAAAACCTAGGTTTTCTCTTTCATAATTTTTCCTCTTTTTCATATTTTCGCTTTCCTACTTTTTTACTTCTTTCTCCTTTTTCATATTTTTTCTTTCTTTCCCTTTACTCTTTTATACTTTTTTTCTTCTCTTTCCTAATTCCTACTTTTCATTATGTCTTTTTCCTACAAACTTTTTTTGCCTTAAAATCCGTAAAAATTAATAATTTCCCACGCATAAATCACTTTTCAAAACCTAAGTTTTGCTGTAAAAGCTATTTTCCAAAATCTATTCTCCAAAACTTAGGCTTGCCTCAAAATTTATAAATGTTATTTTCAAAATAGCTTCCAAACAAGCCCTCAATTGCAACAATAATGAAATTAATGTGCTTATTTGTAAAAATTTATTTACTCCCCAAAAACACGTTCAAAAGTATTTTTTTTGTAAAATAAAATAATCTCTTCCATATATTTATTTTAACTTACGTAAAAGTATTTCTCTATTACGTTTTTAAACGGAGCCAGCACTATGCTGAATCCAGTCTATGTCTGTGTCTCGTGTTTTAAATATTTACTTTTCTTGTTGATATCTGCGCGTACATACTGAGATTTTTTACGGTGGAAATTTCTGTAATTGAAATATATGAAGTTGCAGTATACCTGTTCAAGTACAGGTAACTTGCAAGCTGATCCACTGATGATGGGTACGTGTACTGATGATGCGTACGTGTACTGATGATCGTACGTGTGAATAGGTACAGCGCAGCCCCCTTGACTGAGTATCAATAAAATAATCAGGTAATAGTAATAAATTAAATAATAATATAAAGCAATAGAGCCAAAGAAAATAGACAAGAAGAGAGATCGAGATATGCACGTTCTCACGTTAAGAGTTTAGAAAAGTGATGGAGAAGTATTTTTACTATTTATGAAGTAAATATGTGAATGAGATTACCTCGTTTTATAAAAAAACATTGTTGAACGTAATTATGGAATATTCAGAAGCTTTGCCAGACACCCCAGAGAAACAAAAAAGCATAATCAATTAGGTGTTTGAAAAGGATTTTCTTTTTCTTTCTCACGTTACATATAAGTTAAGATAAAACTCATTTCATATATGTACTTCGATTTATGTAAAATTACTTTTTCAATCATTCCCACACGGCTACAGTGGAATTGATTACGTCTAGTTTAACTCACCGACGTAACTAGATACCATAACTACTGCTTTTTTTATAATTCACCGGGCCATTTAAATCTGTATCAATGTGCTTGTTTGGCAACATCGTTACCAAAACGGTACACATAAATCGAGATAAAATCATCTTGAAATCTGTAAAAACCATCTCGAAATCCATAAAAACCATCTTGAAATCCGTAAAACCATCTCAAAATCCATAAAATACCTCAAAATCTGTAAAATTCATTTTACTAACGGAATTTCCAAACACATACAATAATTATAATTAGAGTGCAGTCACGAAAAAACAGAATAATTAATGAATGAAGCAAGAATATGAGATTGAGAATTGGTGATTAGACAGCTGGTACGTAATTTAGGGATGGTCCCCACACATATAATTTCAATTTTTTTTGGCCAACATATAATGTTCAATTGATTCAACATCTGAAAATATGTTGCATATTGTGGTCCAAAGCACTCGAAGGTTCCGGAAAACAATGATACAGAGAGAAGTTCAAATGAACTATCTTAATAATGGTGCTGTTTGACAATCCTTTAAAGAGTTTAAAAAATATGTTTAACAATGTTTTTCTGTAAAACAAGATAATTTTCTCCACGTATTTATCTTGACTTACGTAAAAGTACTTCTCCACCGCATTCTCAAACGGATCCAATATATATTGGCCTTGTTTGGGAACAAGGTACTTATACCCATAAGCACGTTCAACAGTATTTTTTCGCAAAACGAGACAATCTCCTCCACATATTTGCCTCGACTTGTGTGAACAAGCCCATAAGTATTTCTCCACGGCTTTACCAAACGGACCATTATTTGAGTGACAATTAAAGGGGTATCGTACGTGTTGTGTCCATACAGAAAAAACATTATATATCTACATAGGGCAATTTACAATAAGTCCTAAATAAAATAATTAACGTATAAAAAGTTTCAAAGATTCACAAAATTATCATAAGATCACAGGAGTAGCTGCTGAGGTGGTCAGCAGCTATTCCTGGGACCTTATGGTAATTTTGTGAATTTTTATGACCTTCCATTCATTAATTCTGAGGATCTAATTGCAAATTTCCCTATCTACCTAACAATCAAACATCAAAATTATATATTGTACAATATTGTTTGGGGTTTTATATAATTATGAAATTATGGACCCATCGCATTTTCCTTCCTGCCACTCTCTTCGTTATTACTTAACGTATATTAGTTATTTTTCCTTTTTCCCAACTCACATTCTTGCTATTTTGATTATCTGCTAAATGCATGTGTATAGAATTAATCATATGCAAGGAAGAAAATAAGCGTACGATGTTTAATTTCCCCATCCTCATCAATCAAGGGTTTAATTATTTGATTTTTCTTATATATATAGCTTTAAAAATATTTTGATTAATTTTGATTTTAAAAGAAGCTAATAAGGAGCGTGTCTGTACGTACTTAATTAAGGTGGAGGAAATTAAAGGGCCCACGGGAAAAGACGAATAATTTAACTATGTTAAATAAAATTCCAAATTAATGTCTTCTTTGAGCACATCATAGTTTTGTAGACTTCAATGATGTAAGGACAAATTTTTCGGCCAACATGTGATGAGGACAAATTTAACTCTTATTTTGTAAGCCCATCTGCCCATGCTCAAATGCTATATCAATATTGTTTCAGAGCTCGTTCGGTTTTTTTTTTGGAAACTTAGGTTTTACAATAAAATATAGGTTTTACCTTAAAATTTAGATTTTATCCAAATATTTACATTTTTTAAATTAGCTATTCTGGAAACAAAATCTAAATTTGAAACCTAAACTTTGAAAAAGTTATTTTCTTGTCAAATCATACACTTTCCGAATAAATTTTCCCTTTCCTTTTTTCTTTTTACTTCCTCTTTCATATACTTATTTTTACCTCGTAAAGTTTAAAAGATATTCTCGCAATAATTTCTTAAACATAATCACCTTTTCAAAATCTAGATTTTGTTTTAAAATCTGTAAAAGATACTCCTCTAAAATCTATTCTCCAAAACTTAAGTGTTACATTGAAATCCGTAAAAACTATTTTTTACCGGACTTCCAAAAAAAACTCTTACCAAACTTGTGAAACATCTTAGTTTATTTTCCTCGAAGCAGAATAATTGTACAGCAGCGCGTGGTTTATAGAGTTAATCGTTGAGAATAAATTGACCAAGGAAAAGTATGCATGTTAATGTGAAATTAAACCCAGTGATATTCTTCTTAAAATCAAACCAATCAGATTGCTCTCTCTCTCTCTCTCTCTCTCTCTGGGGGGGGATGTCTGGGTTTGGATGAGAGCTCGAGCAGAGGTTGACTCCTGTAAATAGGTATATGTGTCTTTTAAATATGAGTCCTACAACTACAAGTAAAGAAAAAATATCCATGCACTTAATTTAATTATTAGACATGTTATAAGGGTTGGTTTGGATAGAAGCGCGAGCTGAGCAAACAAATCAAACAAGGGTCAGATTCATACGACTCTTCGCGTCCAGACAAACCCTGAACCATAATTAAAATGAACTATGATTATAGAGTTGGCCACAACACACCACAAGAAGCTAGCTAGGCATTTGCGTATAAATAAAATGAAGCAGATAGCTATGGAAGAAGGTCCAGAGCTGTAGCTGTCAAAGCCAAACATGTCACAGCCAAGACACGTCGTGGGGGAAGACTGAGGATAGATGGGGAACTAGTGAACAGTGACCCTTTTGTTCTTCCCATAGGATACGCCAAAGGTTATAAACCATTGCCTTTGGATTAAAAGGGACGAGACTCCTAAATTAAATCTCCAAGCTTAGTGCAAGAGCGTTGATTTTGAAGAGAATTGCACTCTAGAAGTTGGTCATTGGAGTTAGAAAGCTCATATTTTTACAAGTCTCCTTCTTCAAAATACCATTTTCAACATGGGACTCATGACACCTAACCTGACCTATGCCATGCCGAGCTAGCCGCTGGCTAGGGTTTTTTTCAATATTCTCAACCGGTTTCTGTCCAGACTCATTTTGTTGATGATGGTGGGCGAGCACCGACTTGGACTTATACATGGTGTGTCTTGGGGTATTCCATCTGGGACGTCTAGTAATTAATGGGACCTAACCAGCTACTAGCTAGTTTCTCAACTATTCTATATGTGGCCTCATCCTACAATGCATGTCAGCTCTCTCAATCTGTTTTTTTTTAATTACAAAGGTAACCTAAACTTTAATTTGGCTAGTTTGAGCATTATGCCCCTCACAAAAAATTTATCAAGAAAATAAGCATTCCTATATGAGCTTTCCGTGCTAGAAAATCTACTCATTTCAAAATTTCTCTGTTGACATAGTACAGCTCAATATTCCAGTTGTCATATAGTAAATGATGAATCACTTTAATCTCCTGGCGCATATAATGGGTATGACCGCTATCCCTAAACAGTATATTGATCGCTTTCAATGAATCAAAGAAAACTTAGACGTCCTTAAAATGCAAATATTGACATATTTCCAACCCTGTTTGGATTGTCAAGATCCATGCCCCTGTTATTGTGACATTATCCTACTTTCTCTAAAAGCCTATAATCCAATGCACCTAGTCATATCGGATAAGTTCACCACATACAATATGGTTTGGCACTTGAACTAAGGCATCAACATCCAAACGAATTGAGCCACTCGTTGGTGGCCTCCAATGTGTATCTGGAACAATGTTGTCTTGGAAAATTTGGTGAGTGAACCTTCTACCTTATACCTCCTCCATTATAATGAACATCATTGTTGGAAAACTTCTTTTGTGGAAGACCCCTTAGATTCAAATAACTACAAACATCTAGTCTTCCATATTATCCAATAAATATGTGCAAATACCTTTAACCATGTCCACGGTCTAAATCCCCCTTTCTCCGATTGGTGTGTTTCATTCCAAGTGAGTCATTCCTAAAAATCACAAGAGAAGAAAGCAATATACATGTTAGGGTTAATAAACTCTCTCCACATTTCTTTCGCTCTTTTGCAACCTCTTAAGGTGTGGATGGTTTTCTCCTCACGCGTGCATCCAAAGTAGCACTCTTCTATCATTGACAACCCTCACCTCGCTTTAAAGGAGTTGGTAACTAATGTCTCATAGGTTGCTTGTTATAGAAAAAGTTCATTTTGTCAAGTACCAACTAGTGCCAAAATTTATGTTAGAACGGATTAGCACCTCATCAGTTGAGTTGGAGAGGAACATATAAATAGATTTAATAGAGAGGGTGCCATCAGAGGAGCCTCGCCAACAAAACTCATCTTCTGATCCCTATCATTTGAAGGTGGAATGATCCGCAAGACAAAGTTAAAGATATGAGGAGGAATGAATCGTGCCCATCTAGGAGCATCCCACACCCCATTTGGAAGGATAAAGTCCTTCACTCGATCCTCCGGGTTGATTGCTCCAGGTTATGAGTAGCCAAACTTACCAGGGGTTTGTCCAAAGGGTCCATAAATCTCTCTGTTTGCATATGAACACACGCATGTATATGTATCTTGCACTTTAAGTCAATGATGATATAAAGTCTCTCTCGAGTTCTCTTTTTCGTGTTAATAATTTAAAGCCAGTCTCTCCAGCTAGTAATATTTGAATAGTTAATTGACATACTTTCAAATTACATATATTAATTACTTGTCAGCGGGATCAATTCATTACATATGCGTACGGCAGGACCGGTAATATCAGGTCCCTACCGTCGCTTTGATGATATGGATAACAATTTGAACAATGATGTCATGAAATTGATCAAGTTATAGTTGATTAGTATAAAGAATATATGCTCCGTGTGTGCGTGTCTCCTGGGGATGTACGGGTAGAGGTAGATTGAAGTAGGTAAAAAAATTTAATAATGTACATGTGATGCTTATTCATCATTGCATCACCAAAATGAAAAAAAAAACATAACAGCTAGTAAAAAGCATAAATGTCATTTTGTATTTTTGGGGAAAAAAATTGTAAGAGTCATGAAATGTCACTGATGATGTTGCCAAATCAAGAGGCAAAGCAAATGGGAAATGCTCATGTTCACATCAGATAATTTTCTACTTTATTAGGGCACATACAAGTGGTTCAGTTGCATTGAAACCCCATGTGGTTACTATATGGTCCCCCCTCTCTCTCTCTCTGAGCCTTTCATGAGGGTGACCCTATTGGCAAAGGAATTACTTGCATGCTTCTTGTTAGGTTCAAGCGAAAGGGAGGTATATATAGGTTCTTTAAAGAAGAAGAAAAGGAGGTCCACTTATTAGTTTTATAGTTTAAATGTAACTTGAATTCTGCAGATTCAAACTTTTATAATACAACATATTGTCAACTCAATTTTTTTTCATTGGTCTGTACAAAATTAATAAGGACTTAGTAAGGCACAAGATGCAAATCACAGCTAACCCACGAAACTGATGCACGTGCCAGAAACAATAGGTAATTAATTTTTTAGGTTGATACAATTTTTTATTTCTCAAATCCACCTTCATTTTAGTTTTAATCCTTTGAGTTTAAAACCAGTAGTTTTGGTCTCTCAATGAGTAAAGATGGTCTAAATTTTATTATATCGTAAAGATCAATATTTTAAATAAAATAAAATTTAAAATAATGAAATAACTGATTTTAAATTTGAGAGACCAACACAAAAATGAAGACAAATATAATGGATCAAAGCTTGTATTAACCTATACTTTTATGGAGAATCGCGGTAGGGTGCAATAAAGATATGGAGAATCTCTTATCATAGAAACTTGTTTACAATTATATTGCATTCTCTTTTTTTTCAATGGAAGCTGATTATCCTAATGATACGGCCAAGAAAGTAATTAGGAGAGGGAGAGAAAGTAAGGATAGTGACATGTCGATGGCCAAAGAAAGGTGCAGAATTATGAAAGAGTGAGAAGTGGTTGAGGAGTGAGAGAATACTAAGGTATATGGCAAAACTAGTCAAGCATGCACAAATAAAGCAGGCTATTTTTGCAGAAAGATGGAAAAGGTAACTAAAAATAGTTAAATAATATCATTCAGGCCAAAAAAAACTAAAAATAATATCATCGAATTGCTATTTTGAATAGATTCTATGAATAATTCACTGAAAATTTTGGAGGAACTACTCCCTTCGCTGACAACTCAAGAGAGGTCGCCCTCTCTTTCTCTCACTCGACGTATAAGGAGTAACTCTTTGAGGTAACAAAAACGATGAAGAGAGTGTTGGATTAGTGCAAGTCATTGAAACAAGTGAAAGAGAGAGAAAAAACAACAGCTCGATAGATATATTCCCTTACCTTTTATGCATGACGAAAGATAGATTTATTTGTTTTCAAGCTTTTTTCTGGTAAAAATGCTGTTTTTAGTTTTTACCGATAATAGATTTCTGCGTTCTGCTACGATACCGGCCTGTAGATGCTATTCATTTGTAGTTTCTGACCATTAATTATCAGTATACTGCACGAAGATAAAAAACTTGGAAATTCAAGTTAGAGTCTTTTCTTCAGCAGAAGTTGCAAGATAATTAGCATCTACAAATCTGAAAAAACAGAAAACAGAGGTGTTAATGTGAGAGTGAAATTGATGCCATTTTAATTTATTAGAGACAAAATTACATCATATAATATTTAATAGTGCCTGATATACATATAAAAAATATTTTCTACGTTTTAAATCTACTATATATACAGTGCAAGTACTAAGAAATAGATATTTCTGCAACTCGTTATCATGAACCCTAATGGCCCAGAGTTAATTACTGGCCCCCTATCTCTTTCATTCTACACTATGTGCGTGTGGTTCTGTAAACATGTGCATTATTCGTATGCATAATTCAAAATCATCCAAAATGAGAGAGGAATAGACAAGAACTCGATTTTTTTTATTCTCTGATTAATCTCTTGGCAGTTCGCGGAGCCTGATTTGAGGACTCTCTTTTCGAATTTTTACAGCATATCTGGATGACGAGTTTCATTCTTCACCGGAGCTCGAAGCATGCCAGTTAATTTGTTCTTGGCAGCACCGCCGATCAATTATAATTTACGATGATATGATTCAGATGTGTTATCCCCAAGAAAAATTGTGTTTGTTTGAAATAGATGGTGATTGATCATGCATGGAGGGCAGTATTTAAAATTATACTTTTTAATCAGGAGTACTGGTTTTAGGCTTGAAAGGAGAGAATGGAGGAGTCTTTTAAAAAACACATTGATTTACACGGGGGGACCTGAGACACATGGATCCAAGATTGTACTGAGAACGTTATTTTATATGTGGGTAGAAGTAAATTTTGTCATTATTCGTTTGGCAAAGCGGTGGAGAAGTACTTATAGGCTTATTGATACAAGCCGAGGCAAATATATGGAGGAGATTCTCTCGTTTGGCGGAAAAACACTGTTGAACGTGCTTATGGCTACAAGCCAAGCGTTGCCAAACAAAATTTTCAAATTAAATCAGCAGCATGAAAAGAGATTTTTCTGGTGGATGTCAAACATGAAGATAATTTTTCAACGGTTAAACTAAAACTTTCGGTTTGGCTAAAAAAATCTAAAACATTCGGCCCCAGGTAAAGGAAATTGAAAAAAAAAATCGCCTTAGCTTATCAACTGGTTTTATTTCATAATAACCTCATCCAAATTTTTTCAAAGACAAACATCTCCGGATGATTAGATTTGCTCCATAACCACTGCCCACCGTTTTAAGGGAAGAAATCTCCTGGAACCATGTCAACGTGTGTGAGTTGATATATAAATATTGCGAAAAAAAAGAACTCTTGTTGGTAACGAGCACTACTCCATAATCATCTGCTCATCAGTTTCTTCAAGGAAACCATTGATGATGTCTTCAGAGAAATGAATATATAATATAATTACGCAAATCAATTCGCTCGTAAAACAGAATAAGAAAATTTGGACGCTAAAATTCTCAATGATCCACCTATAAGGATTCGAAACTTCCTGCTGCTTTGTCCTGACATAGTGTTGTTTTCTTTTACAGTATCTCTTGCAACCTGCTCTCCCTCTCTTCTTTTCAAGTACAGGGTCGTCCTCTGGAATATATGATCATGTAGACAAGGAACTCTTAATTGATTTATCGGATATTAAACACAAACTTCTCTCTCAGTAAATATTTAAGCTTTGGTTTGTCATGTCAAGAGAGATCTATTTTTCTAGTTAATTAGATATAAGCCTGTTCATTACTGTGACGTCTTTTAGTTGAAGGGAAAAAATGGCAAAATTACTTGAGAGATGCGGAGAAAGCGCAAAGATTGATGATAAATCAAAAACAGGATGGAGGGTGGTACAATACAATACATATAGGAGCGTGGGCGTTGAAGAGGAGAGTTGAAGTCTGTGGGGTTGTGAGATGGATGAGCCCTCGGCCCTCCCTCTTGTCCATTTGGTCTGACTCCCCCTCTGCTACCTTCTCTTCATCTGGGTCCCATCCTCCCTAATACTATACTCCTTCCTCCCACCTCCCCCTCCTTCTGTTTCTCTGCCTCTCACCTCCATCTCTCCCTCTCTCATGGACAAGCCATCGGACAGGGAGACTCATGACTTCATGAACGTTGAGTCCTTCTCGCAGCTCCCTTTTATCCGCCCTCCCCCTCTCAAAGACAAGCCTGTTAAGCTTTTCGGCATTGAATTCCCCAATGCCGACTCCGCTACTTCTGCCGCGGATGATGCCTACTCCTCCGACGCCACCACTGCCAACAACAGTAATGCTTTTGACCTCGATTCCAAGGATGCCGCTTCCGACAACGCTGAAACCAGCCGCCGATTCGAATGCCATTACTGCTGTAGAAACTTCCCCACCTCTCAAGCCTTGGGTGGCCACCAAAACGCCCATAAACGAGAGCGTCAGCACGCCAAGCGAGCCCACCTTCAGTCCGCCATGGTGCACAATAGCCTCTCCGTCGACGCCGCCGCTCATGTCTACGGCCTTATGAACTACCGCCTCGGTTCCGCCCCATGCCCCGCCTCCGCGTGGCATAATAACAACTCCGCCGGTGGAAGGTTTTATGGAAGCCATATCACCACCTCACATCCTCATCTGCAACCCATCAACGGTAGCCCCTTAGCCTTGTGGCGAATCCCCGCCACCGTCCAAAACAACCCTACTGCTTTCAATCGTGAGCGTTCGTTGCACTTACAGCACCCGTTGCCCTTGCTCGCCGGCGACGAAATTAACGTCGGGG
Organism: Vachellia pachyceras; assembly: GCA_025593235.1. Classification (NCBI taxonomy): domain Eukaryota; kingdom Viridiplantae; phylum Streptophyta; class Magnoliopsida; order Fabales; family Fabaceae; genus Vachellia; species Vachellia pachyceras. The sequence goes on along the minus strand of JANTPZ010002068.1, from coordinate 4,709 downwards.
CTTCTCATCATCATCAGGTCGTCAGTTCCGCTTCGCAGAATCGCCTTGTTTATGACTCTAAGCAACCCGGCGTTCACGACCATGTGAGTTTGGATCTTCACCTGTGACAACGAAAACTATCTCCTCACTACCGAGAATAACTTTTGGGGCTTCTCTATATGAAATATATGAAAATTTTCTTTCGTTTGCTTGAAATCCTGTGACTTGATCCCATATATAAGAAGGCCCATATATATCACTTCGGTTCTTATATTTTTCCTCGAAATCAACAGTGATTAGTTATGATTAGATGATTAATATGTACATGAAGTTCCCATATTTATTGATGAACAGCCTTCCCCTTTCCAATTCTCTTCTACTTCTTTTAAGCATTTCTCGATTCTAAACGCAGAATTAGGAATTAAGAGGCATACCATATTGACTGTTTTGTTTGAGTTCAAACAAAGATCTAATGCAGAATAATTCTGTGGTATATATCATTCCGTATTCTGTACAATGTATCATTATAACCTCGTCCTCCTGTTGATCTTCAAAAAGAGAAATGTTCACGCGTGTGGCGATGATAAAGCGGAGAAGACAATTGGGTTCCCATATGAAGGTTTTGTCCAGATGCACACGTGTGCGTGAAGCATCGTAGTGTGGAGACAGATGGGGTGATGAGAAAGGACATGGCTTCTGATTCAATGAAATGTAATTGAGAAAGTCATTATTATATAAAGGGTTTTCATTTGGTCTGCTCTAAAATTGCAGCAAGGATAGTGATTTTTCAATGCCATTTTTGAAGCTGCAGCAATGCAGCTTCCCAAGCATCAATAGTGCTTTTTTCCTAATTAATTTACAGATAGTTAAAGAAGCTATAGAAATTAAGAGAAGAGACGACACACACACACATCATATGAATGTTTACATATCGACTTTAGATTATGTCTCGCATATGTCTGGGTTTGTATTTGGTGCGAGTCAGAACATTCTTCAATTGAGAGACCTAGGACTCTCTTGCGACCATTATGAAGGAACATATCCCGCAACAATAGGTTCATGTTTAGCTGCAGATTTTCGTTGCAGAGGTAAGGGTTTTGATTGACACTGACTCATGAGTATATATTCGTAACAAGCTTATATGCAACAAAAAAAAAATTGGAGTTCTATGTTAGGAGAGATATCTACAGTTAGCGGTGGAGAATTAATCATGTACTTACCGTGGGAATGATTCAAAATTGAAGTGACAAGACAAGAAGGAAATTACCTGTATAGTACTACATGTTTTTAATTCATAATCATCGTCACAAACACTTCTTCTGATTCATAATTGAGATGGAGAGAATGAAGACATGCACCAAGGATGGATAATATCAACGCTATAAAATGGCGAAACTAACCCCTCAGGGAAAGGAATGCGTTTTCCTTTTCGCTTTAATAGAGACTTTAAAGGAACATATGGACATGGTAGTTGAGAAGCCATGTTCATATAATTTGCAGCTCAGGTCATGGTTGTGACCTGTGAGAGCAGGAGAGGAAGAGAGAGACAGGGATGTGTTAATGTTAGGTGAGTTTGGTTTTTAGGTGAGTGGAAATGTGGGACTCGGGGCGGGAGATTCGTGGAGGATGAGGATACACTGATAGTTTAGTACTGATGAAACTGTCTACTTTAATCATATGGTCGCAGCACCAAGGAGGGTTCAGAGATTTATATGACAATGGCACTACTATCCAATGTAATGCCTGCCTATAAATTTCAGAGAAGATAAAAGGCAATCAATCATCCACTCATGCTTAAACTAAAGTTCCTCTCTTCTCAAAAATATTATTGTTGTTGGGATGTGTGATCTTGACTTCCATTATCCCAACTTGTTCGCTACCTAGTCACACCTGCAACTTTTTCCCATAACTAAATATGATACAGATATCTGAAAATAATCATTGTTTAGAAGTTGTCAGAGACACTGAATATAAACATAAAAGAATATTTAAACACTAATCATTATATTATAAAAGATTAACCCATCTGTTAGATTTAACCCTCGTCCTCACTAGTTCCTTTGACTATTTTTCCTTTTGTATTCTTTGTTATTTTTACCTCCTCGGTCCTTACACTGAATTCTTTTTTGGTTCCAACTTCGGATTCGAACTTTTCTTTTGTACGACAGGCGAATTTCCCGCAGTCCGTCGACTACACGTATATCACCTAAGCACCTCTGGACACTAAACATAACCATGTTGTGTATTTATGCGGCTATCACCATCTGATCGTAGCAAGTTTTTTTTTTTACTGTGTATTTTGTATTAAAATTTTAGTTTTAATTTTCCTTTGTTTTCTTGGCTAGCTCGGCAGCAATTAAATGCTCATTCCCGTTCTAAATGTAAAGGGAGTTTATTTTAGTCTTGAATGTGATTTGAAACTTTATCTCCCAAATCTATAATTAAATTTCTCTTAATTATGATGTTAACTGCACATATTAAAAGAATTTCTATTTAAAGGTATAGTTATAATGAAGATGATGATGGAAGAATATAAATCAAAGCTGCACTGTTTTAGGATATTTTCCTTTTAAAAATTCAAACCATACCATTTTGTTATCGGGCTTGTTTGGTAACCATGGGCTTATTTTCATAAGCATGTTTAACAATGCTTTTCTGTAAAACGAGACAATCTCCTCTACATATTTGCCTCGACTTATGTGAATAAGCACTTATAAGTGGCTTATGGCAATTTGCCAAACGGACCCATCGTAATATATCAAAATGTCAGTCTGTAAAATTTAATAATAAAAGAATCAAGCAAAAAATATTAGGAGGCTGATGTATGAAAAAAGGGGTATTGAAGGAAGACACATTAGGGCATCTAAATAATGTCGTTATTAGTTGACGGAGAAGAATAATTTGAAAAATCCAGAGTCACATATCTAGCAAGAATGTAATTGATTTTATTAATTATTCCACACCAGGCACTCTTAATGCATTTACAGTCATAAACACTCGTATATTTCAAAGACGTGACTTTCCTTCTGGCCCCAGCGCAGGATTTATTTTGAAACCCAGTTGGATTACATAAACAAATGATTTCAGAGGACAACCTTACAAAGGAATTCAGAGGACCCCAAGTGATTTCTAGGCTATTTACCCCCGAGGAAAAAAGGAGCAAGTGAACGACATGGCGTTTTATTACTGGCTAGCTTCATTTATTGTATTGTTTCCGTTTCGTATTAGCTGATGATATCCAACATTTCATCATGAGAATAGTACTGTGATACATTCAATTACAAGAACATTCCGCAGAATTCAACTTTTTACTGAAGGATTAACTCATAGATCTTTCTTCTCAGATGAAAAATAACCATACGGCGATTCTTACTTTTTATCCAAACAGTTCAAAAAGATAAAAATTTATCATGTTAGATCCGTTTGAGAAAGCGGTAGAGAAGTATTTTTACTCATGCCGAGATAAATATGTGAAGGAGATTGTCTCGTTTTGTGAAAAAATACTATTGAACGTATTTTTGAGTGAGAGTTAAGTGTTTCCAAAACATATTATCAAATGTCAAAAATGGCCACCGGAAAAGGAAGGAGATAGAAATAAAAGACAATCCCGAAATACCGCCAGTACGTGTTTAACGTCAACCCAAGGAGAGGAGGGCCCTGCAAGGACATGGAACATATAAAAGCGCGTGTGAGGAGCAAAGATGATGAAGGGACACAATGAAGAGGCGGGAGAGAGAGAGAGAGAGAGAGAGAGGGTAAGACACTGGACACGTAATAATTAGGACTTCTTCTTTACTTTGACAGAGAGAGGGAAAGAACAGTGGAATTTGGAGAAACATCGGCCCACACCTCAATAAAGTTTGAAAACGAGGTTGACAGTTTATACAGTAGCCTTATTACAACACATTTTTGAACAAAACAAAACACCTTCATCCTACTCCTATTGGTGAGCTGTGTGGGACGTTGGTTAACAATAATGTCGTAATAAATCCTGCAGACCCGTATGCTTGGCCTTGTCAAAACAATCTAAATATCTATTCTCTTACTTTTTAAATCCCTCCACTTTTCCTCCTCAAATACAAACTTACAGCAAAACAGATTCAATATTGGTTTATAACATTAAGGGCCTTAACCTCTCTGCTAGACCTGATCTCATAGATCAGATTCCTCTAAATGTTTTTTTTTGCTATAATAAGTAATCTTAAAATCAATCATCTTCAAAATACTACTAGGGGTATTAAATATGAGTACCTTTAAAAAAATTTAAATCTTAATTCATCTTTGTAAGAGACTTGCTCATCCAATTCTTCTTCTTGTTCAAATCCCTCCACTTTTTTTTTTGATACAAAAGGAAAGCACAAAGGCTCAAGGAAAAGAAACTACAGAGTATGGAGAATAAATCCCAGACAATCCTTTGACCACATCTCTTGAAGGTGGCGCGGGCACGATAAGTAGACAGTAGAGGAGGAGATAGCCTCCTTTGCTAAAGCATCAGCCAAAATGTTAAGCTCCCTAGGAACATGATTAATGATCACGTTCCATTCCTTACATAAGAGATCTTTAATTTCCATGAATAATAAGCCAGTGGTAGAGACATCACAATTAGAGTTAAGCAGGTCAACCAGAAGTTTGGAGTCAGATTCGATGATGATTTGGTTGAAGCCATAATCAGAGGCTGCCATAAGACCCTTGTAAATCGCAAATTCCTCAGCCGAGTGGGAGTCACTTTG